>JAHXMU010032730.1:0-18729 GCA_019455685.1 Philornis downsi | reverse complement strand
GGCGAACAAGGTTTGGTGAATATTCTCGAAAAAAATAAATGGGGGGGAAAAATATTAGTTGAAGAAAAAATCTTAAGCGCCAGATTCATAAACTTTTAATACCTTTATTGAGCTTATAAGAAACACACAGTTGTTAAGGCTTCAGTCTTTTTTTCCAGCGAATGTATTACGATGACTAATTCTTGATATGGTCCACACGACCAAACTCATTCACATTGTAATATTCGAAAAGGACTACAAGAATGGGAGAGAGGACTTTCGAATGGTCGATATTTAAATACAGTGATGGCTGTAAGAATAGATATGCATTAACTGTAATTCGACAATTTTCGAAATTTATTGGTAGAATTAACATATAATATGTGGTAAAATGAAGTCCTTATTTAGCATATGTGTACATAATAATCCGATTTAAATATGAACCGTTTTATTCGACAACTTGTTGTCAGTTTGAAGACAATTTCATTATGCCTCTCTCTCAGTAAAATTCTCTTCCATATTGACAAAAACATGGGACAATCGATTTTTACAAGCTTCCCAATTGTCAGTCAAAATTGCTCATCATAGACAGGAATGGGCGGTAATCATTTGATGACAGTCGATTTTTACAAGCTTCCCAATTGTCAGTCAAAATTGCTCACCATAGACAGGAATGGGCGGTAATTATTTGATTGAGGACAGGTCCGAACTATAAGATGGATACGTATGGACGTGCCAACCAAGACATCGGTGCTTCTGGAGACTCACTATCAGTATGTGTGGCTTGCCGTTGTCCGGATGAAACACAATTCCTCTAATATTGACTAAAACTAGCCGCTTCTAGGCTATTCCTTCCTTGAGACGATCCAATTGTTGTCACAAGTTGAAATGAACAGTATGTCTGTAGAATTTTCACAGGAAATCTCACCAGACACACATCAAAATCTTCCTGACCGTAGATGCTGGCTAGACCACCGTTTTCGCTGGTTCATCGCGAATGGTTGGTGACCATCTTTGACGCGCAATCAAACAATATCTGGCTTCAGCAGTCATAAAATTGTCTAATACAAAGCGAGATACAGATTACTAAATCCATCACTTGAGAATATAATGGATTTATTATGTTGTTACTATAATTTGAAACATTCCAGAAAAATTCTGGAATGTATAGTTTGTCGAGAGTTGAATTTTATATTTGTTGAATCATATTTTCTCTTAGCGGACAAATTTGTTCCAATTATGGCTTTAGCGGGCCTCATACAAAATAATTTAATAAACAATAGTGGCCCTCTAAAAAAAACAATTGGAACAAATTGTTCCGCTAAGAGGAAATATGATTCAACGCTATATTTATTTATCATTAAAATTTAATACATACTCGTATATTTATCAACATAGTCTGTCTCTCAAATGAAAATTTGTCTTTTTCTGGTATTTTTCAATAACCACACATACGAGGGCGGTCCCAAAACCAGCCCACCTGACGTATAGATGGTGCTAATAGTTCGACAGAAAATATTTTGATGAAAAGTGGCAACCTTATTAAACATACGAATATGTTTTAAGTTTCAAGGCGCTACGTTGTTCAGTAGACGATCTCAGTGAATTTGCAAACATGGAAAAAATTGGTCAACGTTATGTAATTCAATTTCTCCATTTGAAAGGTCTTAGTCCAACCAATATTAAAGCCGAGCTAGATTTTACTCTAGAGGAGTTTGCTCCTTCCTTTACAACTATAAAGTATTGGCTAGCAGAGTTTAAACAAGGCCGTACAAGTTGCCAAGGCAAACACCGCAGTCGTCGATCAATTGAGGTGTACACGCGAGAGACGGTATTGGATGATCGTCGACTGAAGCTGAGAGAACTAGCTGAAATTGTATGCATTTCAAACAGTGCTATACTCGTACATCGTATATTGACCGAAGATTTGCAGATGGGAAAGATGTTCGCAAAGTTGGGTGCCGCGATTACTCTCAATAGAGCAACGTCGTAAAGATGTTTTCATAGAGTTGGGACATCCTTTACAAATCGCAAAAAGCTATACCAGAAAATTATTTAAATATATTTCCGAAAAGCATAGCTTACCTTAGGAACTCCATAATCCAGATGTTTGTTTTTGGCTGACGGCCATGACTTCTTATTTTTATGGCTTGCTTTTTCAATGTCAATGAATCTTTCATTAATTAGCAAATTCCTGTTTATATTTCATAGCTAATGTCAATTTTCTTTATTAAAAGACGTAAGCAGAATTTATAATTTAAATAGACAATAATAATAAATGAAAGATAATAAATGAAAGAAAATATTAACATTGCTACTCTACGAGTTCTCGTACTCCACCAGTATCCCACTTAAATATTATTTATGACACTTCCGCAATGAATTAAAAATTCATAACATGACGCAGAGCAATGTGTGACACTAAAATTTTTAGAATACTCTTAGGTTCTGTTATTAGCGGCATCCACTAACCCTGTAATTGTTTCCTTAAACCAGTGCGGAATAATTTTCCAATACAAACATTTTTTTTATACTAAACTGGCAATTGCGCTTTCCTCTTTGTCTGTCGAATGCTTTTGAATGCAGCGAGTTTTCTTTATGACAACAATATGAAAAGAAAACATAAATGAATTTACGCAATTCATAAGAGGTCAGCTGCTGTCATCTGCATTCGTAATGTTGGTGAACATTGCGGGACCGAAGAAAAAGCATGGCCTCTGGCGAAACAAGGATATTAAAATCACTGGTATTAGTTATGAGCTATTAAATTGTGGCATGAAAAATTGTTATTACATCGCAAAGCAACTGCGAAAATATTTTGTGTGATGGTGGAAATTCATTTCTGTGTGTGCTGCTAATCTTTCATTTTAATAGACATCATAAACATTTAATGATTCTTATAACCCATAACGCAGTGGAATGTCGTATTTCTCTGGTAGGACATGGTCTTTTTAAGGATTGTGATTTACAATTTCATATGGGGATTGCGATAACGACCAATTTTTTGTTTTAGTGCGGAGAAAGTACATACTTTGATGTAAATTTTTTCAGCTTTAATGTTTGTTTTTTTTTATGATGATTAGCAGCAATAAAGCTTAAAAGGATTAATTTTGTATTGGCTTCTTTTGTAAGGGATTCTGGTATATAATCGGATACTTTCGAAATATATTTTAATTTTGTTGTTGTGTCTTTTTTTATCACAATTGTCGGTAATTTGCAGTGGAACATTCTTACTAATTAGATGATGTTCCGGCGCGGTAATCGGTGGGGACGTATTTATTTCCTTTCAATCAAATAGTTTGAAAATTTCTAACCAACAAAAAAGGTTATTTCTGTCCTAATAATATTATTAAACAAATAAAAGGCTTTTGTTTACGGCCTCAACTGAATGTGTTTATTATTGAAGTGCTCTAATATGTCAACAAAGCCAACCGCTCATCAAATTTTTCTTGTAGACATAAGAATTTGTAATGCTAGAGTCAGCGCATTTTTTCGCCTCTACTTTAATAAGTCATGAAATGTTCGGATTTCGAATTCCTAATCTAAGAAAAGAAATGTAAATGTAAAAAGAAATGAACGCTTTGTTAATAACGAGTACAGCCCTTTATTTATTTCAACAAAATTTCGCATTTATTTTGAGTTAACCTTTAATTGAAAGGCAATACTAAGATTTTATTCAATTAGTCTGTCACCATCTTGTTTAGGTTATCCATGCATGTAAGTTTGCATCTCGAAGTGAGAGAAAATTTACAATCGGTATCCACTTCTAAAAAAACTAATGACCATTTTGAAAATAATTATAATCGGTCCTGAAAATACAGTTCTGAAAAACTGATGAGAGCCCAGCTTGATTATACCAAAACTACTCATGACGAGCCCCCGTTGCGTTTAGGTTATCATTGGCCTGCTAAAGATGACATCTAAAGTGTGCTTATGTTTTGAAAATCGACCAAAAGTTCACACGATCATGAGGTGTAGATTTCAGAGTTCATACCTTAAGAAATTCTGCATACTGGATTTTTATTGTCACAACTATAGGGTGATTTTTTAAGATTTAAGTTTTTCAGGTTTACACCACTGGCTGCCAATGGTGTCCAATCGTTATCTGTCAAAGTGAAAAGTGTACAGTATACTCTGCCATTTCATCATGGAAGGACTAACAAACGAGCAACGATTGCAAATCGTTGAAATTTATTATCAAAATTCGTGCTCGTGCGACAAATGTACATCGTTTGATACGACCATTTTAAGGTCGTCCTAATAGACCTGCTGAATCAACAATTCGTGCTGTTATCTCAAAATTTCGCACCAAATTTACTACGTTGGACATAAAACTCTCGACTTGCATGCGTAGAGTGCGTACCGAAGAAAATATTGCAGCCGTAGCGGCCAGTGTTAATGACGATCGTGAAATGTCAATTCGTCGCCGTTCTCAGCGATTGGACATGTGTTAATCAACCACAAGGATTTTTTTGTCCCAATCAGCTGAGTTGAACTTGATTGACATGTGGTTTCATCAGGGCGGTGCAACATGCCACACTGCTCGTAAAACAATGGATATGTTGAGGGATGAATTTGGTGAGCAGCTTATCTGTCGATTTGGCCCTGTGAGTTAGGCCGCAAGAATTTGCGATTAAACGCCTCTTGATTATATCTTGTGGGGTTATGTCAAGTCGTTAATCTATGTGAACAAGCCGAACACTATTGAAGGCTTACAGGATAACATAACACACGTTATTCGTGGAATACAGGCCGGAATGCTCGAAAAAGTGACGAAAAATTGGACTTTCCGAAAGGACATTTTGAGACGGAGCCGCGGACAACATTTACATGAAATTATCTTTAAAAATTAAATGGCAAAGACCAATTTGTCGATTCCAATAAAAATTTTAATATATGATGCAAACTTGATTGTTTTATTCGACTTTTAGAAAAACTACGATTAAATAATCACCCTATAAAAGCAGTCCAAATTAATAAACAATTACCTTCATAGCCGTGCTGTTGGGAGAGCTCCTTAAATCAATTTATGCCATCTTAATAACAGTTACATCCAGATAGTTTTGGTTTGCAACGAAGATGTTTTTCTAAATTTCATCCTAGTCAATTTATGGTTATCCTTCAACCATGATTGCGATAGTTGCTGCCAGCGTAGATTTGATTTACCCGATGTCATTCTTATTCAATTGCGAATGCGGTAGCGTTTTCTAAACCTCCTTGGGTTCATCTTTAGCACAAAAAATACACTATTGGTAGTTGAGGCAATCATTAGTCAGAACAAAAATAGTCTTCAGGATTGGTTTGAGTTGAATCTAATATGCTCTGGCATACAAGTAGTTAAATTTATCATCGCTTACACTCTCAGCTTTTGCTGCTACATCTTATTTATTACGCATTGGGTGTAGTCTATTTATTTGCGCATTATGCAGAGAATGACAATTGGATTTTAGGTGATTACCGATATTGCACATTCGATTGGTCAATAATGTGGGCCTGTAGTAGCTCTAAGCATACAAAACATGTGAAAAATGTCTAAACGTTGCATCGTAGCTGTTGCTACAAATGTTAAACAGTACTGAGAAAAAATCCATGTCAGTTGATAGTCTAATAGATTGCCAAATGTGCGATGTTCCTCTGGTTGACGATAACTATCGCAAATCTGTGTAAGACTTCTTGAAACTTGGCACAGCCTATTATTTAACAAGACCATAGTCGGGGTCTATGTCCATCCATGCCTTTCGGTACATCCCGTCCAAATTGCACTATATACCTAATTCAGGTTTTTCTCTGTATATCCTAATTCGTTGACAGCGCTTACATGAATTTTACTTCATTCTACTGCTCTATAACGCCCAGCGAAATTTGAAACAATCGACCGATTAATAACGTCCCTTCCATTATATCCCATACAAATTACCGATAGAGTCCATTAGCTCTTAACTTCATATCCTTCGAGCATTTGTACAGAATTCAGCCAAATTTCATATACACCATGAATTTCAGAAACATAAAATTAACATGAAGAGCATTTCCTTGTATTCTTCTGATGCCTTCCATATAAAGGACTGATTTAACCCATACATAGCGTTGCCAATGTTTCGGTTTCAAAAGTATAGTAAAATAAAACACAAAGCTAAGATTTCGATAAAACTTTTGTTTCATTATAATGTTTGGACTTTGCCATTATATACCAAAGACAATGCCATATACATGACCGCCTCCGGATTGGTTGGGGCAATGAATTCGTTTCAGGTTCCTCCAGCGTTATTTTTGAAAAAAGACGGCTCAATGACACCTCCAGACCTTAATGCGCACCAAACAGTCACTTTTTCAGGATGCAATGGCTTTCCCACAGCCAATCCTGGGTTCTTCGAGCCCCATATGCGACAATTTTACTTATTAACGTATCTACCGAGTGAAAAATGAGCGTCATTGCTAAAGAAAATTTTGTTCAATCGACATCCCACATTGGAATTACCTTTTGTACAATAAGTTTTGAATATTTTTATGCATTCTTCGGTTATTAAGCGATCCATATCCGCAAATTTCAAACCTTTCACTAAATAAATAACACTTCAAATGGCAGGTATTTAACAGCTGACAGTCTTGTCGGACCAACGGTTTCGAAAACACTAAACGGATATCCCTCTATTACTAATCTTATATCTTTTATAGGTATTTCGTTGCACTAAATTCAGGCAACTTTGATATAGGTAAAGCGTTTGCTAAAATACGGTTTGAAAATGAAAATAGACAGCACTGTCGCGCCTCTTCTGGTACCTCTTACAAAAATGGTCCGATTTTTTGAAATTCTTTATTTTTTCTGCTGTAACGTTGTCTAGTTTGTTGTCTATTCCATTGATTTCTGATATTTAGTAAAGTTTGATAAAAAAAGTGACTATACGACCATATCTATTCTGCTATCTTCCCTATGAATGACCGATCTAGCTCTGTATTCTTAGTTTTATATCTTTCAAGAAGTTGTACTCAATTTGGCGCACATCACTTAAACTTAGTTCTGAGAACGAAAATGAACGTCATTGCCACAGTCCTTCTATATTGTGCGTTAGGCAATACATTTTTTCGATTATAATCCAGCAATATACCAAGCCGCTTCTGTCACTCCGCACACTTTCGCAACAAAGCAAACAGATGTTGGGAGAATTCAGTTCATCTGACTGTACCTGGCAAATAATTTTCTTCAATTTCGGCTTTTATTTTGGGTATAAAAATATAGAAGAAGAGATATATTTATTTTGTCACTTAGTTTGTAATGAATAAAATTACTCATCTGAAAAATCGTGAAAATCTAAGTCGATTTAAGCATGTTTATCCGCCCGTATGCTTGATAAAAGCACGCTAGAGGTCGCATCACTTGCTCTTTTAGGTACAAATCTATGTAAAGGGTTATCCATTTAGATTTTTCAAAACCTCCGGTCTGGCAAGGCTGTCAGCGCTACCATCTAAGGTGTTGCTTATTTAGTGAAAGGTTTCCCATTTACGAATATGGATCGAACAACCGAAAAGCGCATAAAAGTAGTTAAAATTTACTACAAAAGTAGTGATTCAAACGTAATTCAACACGACGGAATTTGGATTTATTACAAGAGAAGTTACCCGAAAGCATAATTTCACGTTTTGGTGACGTAAATTGGACATCAAGATCATGCGATTTGACGTCTTTTGTGGGGGACCGTATGTACGTGAATAACTCCCAAACGTTGGAATATTTGAAAACCAACATTCGTCAAGTTATCGCTCGAAATAATAGGAAAGATGGTCGGAAACTACTCTACTACTCGGAGAACTTCATGAAGAATGAAAATACTTGCCCGTACAAGTACTGAATCCACATTTCGAAACTTTTTTTTTTTTGGAAAAATATTACTATTTGTTTATGAAATGACGGTTTTATGTAGATATGGGAATTGTCTAATCACGATTAAAGAATTTGCTGAGGATGTCGGCATATCGGTTTCCTCATGCCATGCAATCTTTTCGGAAATTTTGGGCATGAAGCGTCGTCGCATGAGCATCGCTCAGGAATTGTTGAATGACGGTAACGATGATCCAGATTTGCTTAGAAGGGTCATAACTTTTGACGAATCATAGGTATATGGTTATGACATCGAAACCAAAGCTCAATCGTCCCAATGGAAGAGTCCAGGAGAGCCAAGACCAGAAAAAGCACGTCAAGTTCGATTAAATTTCAAAGTTTTTGTCACTGTCACTTTGTCAGTGTTTGTCACTTCGATTACCATGGCGTAGTGCATCAAGAGTTCTTACCACAAGGTCGTACGGTAAATAAGGTGTATTACCTTGAAGTTATGCGCCATTTGCATGAAGCAATGCGAAAAAATGCCCGGAATTGTGGAAAAAACTCATGGTTTTTTCATCATGATAAAGCCAATACTCACTCACCTTTGCTTGTGAGAGATTATTTGACCAAAAAAACACCGTTATTATGCCTCAGCTACCGTATTCACCAGATTTGGCCCCCTGCGACTTTTTTCCATTGCCAAGATTGAAGAGACCCATGAAAGGACGGCGTTTCTCGATGATTCAGGAGATATAACCTGAACTCGAAAATCCTCAAACTAAACATGCTATATGGATAAAACCATTAACATATCTTCGAGATTAGTGTACCAACATAAAAAAAAAAAATAATAATCGAATGTACGTAGCCCGCGAAATTTGAAAATTGCTCTTATTTTTTTAACACACCTCGTATGTGATGGTGGTGAACAGTTTACGGGAAGATCCATTACCATTCATGAACTTTTTGAGAAACCACCTTTACCGAGGACGTGGTTTTTGAAAAATGATAAAACAATACGAATTATCACAGGAAAAACTGTACGTTTCATACGAACAGGAGATTATGTTGCACATGACATTAAGGCCCTTATGTGTCTTAATCAACACATTTTGGACCCGCAGAAATAAACGAGGTCTTGTGTGGGACTACATCAGCTTCTGAAATATGAATGAAATTTTGCCACTGTGTTTACCATTTATTCAGTTGTTGAATGCAGTGTAAGTGTAATTGTATTTAGGATGGTAGATGCTGAAATGCCTCAAAGCCTATTTATAATGAATTTTTCATCATTAAAACGTACAAATTCTATATATTGTGAAGTTAAATGTAAGGGAATCAACCGTTTTCAGAGGTCTAGTTATTTGCCGACTTATCTACCGGTGCATCTTCCTAGATATATAGATATATAAGCTCAGGTACGGCTGCTCAACTTATTTTTTTTTCTGAACTGTTCCCAATAATGATGACTTTTTATCGTTGTGAACCGTCTTTCTTGTCTGCTTAACTCTATACTCGTTAATTTTCTGAATAATTTCTTGTAATCCCTCGTATGCTTTGTTGCTCCCTATTTCACAAGTATTCGAGCGCATCGATTTACGTTTCTTAAACTCACTTACACATCATTGTAGACATTTTTCTCGTTGTACTCTGAAACACTATCAATGTTTTTATTCCTTTCGAATTAAGGTTATTTATACGAAACATTGACGAACACACCAATTTTACAGGACGACACTTACATGCACATGTAAAAGTAAAGGCAGCCCACTCACATAGACTTTCAACGACTTTCTACTGTCAAACCTACAAATTTAGTTATGTGTGACGATGTGTTAACTAGTAAAATGCCAACAAATGGTGTGGAAAGTTCATACATACACACGCACACACACGCACACGCTTGTAAACTACTATAGGAAAGCAGATGCAGAACAGACTAAAAACACACGATTCAGATGTACAGGCAAACATCCACTCGTGCATTTTATACTACTTTCATACAAGCGCACACTCCTTTCATACACACACATTTGCTCATACTGTGACACATTCGCTTTCCAACTCACATGTGACATTTTTTTTTGTATTCGACCATCATTTGTTCATGAATGTGTCGGTGGCGTGTTTGCATGGATGCATGTGTGTGTCAGAGAATTTCGGCACACACAACGATATAGTGAAAGTTTTCCTTTTGCTGTGGTATTTATGCATGCATATGTATATTATGTACGTGTTATGCCTGCGTTTGTGTTTATTTGTTTGATTTTCCCGTATATGTTTGTGAGATTCCGTATCATGGTGTGCAAATGTATTCACAGACGTTTTGTTGATTTGTAATAACGGTATGTTTGTTTAACAGTATACTCGTACGTGCACACACTCATACTAACATAACAAGTGAATATGAATCTTTTCATTTCATTCGAATTTCCTATATTTTATCGCCATTCGTGTAAAATGTGTGTGTATGTGTTTTGGTTATTGAGTAAGTGTGCGTATGCGATTCAATTAGGTCGTATTAGAATAAAATCCATGGATTTTCAATACCGGACTGTATCAAATTTGGTGTTGTTTTAGTTTAATTTATTGGAGAAAGTTGTTCGTTTTTCCTCTATCTGAAATTTAAGCTAAACGACAGCAGTTAAATTTAAAATGTTGAATTTTGGTAACGGTGATTGATTTTGATTACTCGAAGAACCGTAAATGGGATTTTGTTGTTAATTTTGCCAATTAGATTTAAAGTCGTCAATTTATTATAAGATGGTAATTTAGTTGTATGTTATTTTTAACTCTTAATTTCGGTTTATCTGCGGACAGGGTTGTCTGTTTCAATAGCGAAATTTTAATCAGAAATACTAAATCAAACAAACAGCTCAAGTCTTCATAACAACTATATCTTCATTCGAAGATATGACACGGCAAAAATGTAATGCCCAGATTTAAACAGTTAAATTACCAAGTATCTTTTGGTCAAATGTGTTTCATGGTAGACACAACAATTGTCCTAAATCTTAATCAATCTTCTTGAAAGTTGGCATGGCACAGCCTTCAGACCGTAGCTGGGGATTGTAAATATACAATATATACGTACTCTTTTTTATCATGCTCCCGTAAAAATTTTTCGATTTTCCGAAATTCAATCTTTTCTCTGTAACGCTTATATACCCCTTCTGGTACTTCCCGGATTGGCGGTGACGTATTTAACCCATTTATTTCTAGCTTTATATAACTCAAACTATTGTGCTGAATTCATTTAAATTTGGGTCACAACATTGGGTAAAATATGGGTAAAGCGTTTTGAAGAGACCGGTTCAACATTTAAACCACAAGCAAATGGTCGCCCAAGAACATCTAGAACCGAAGACAATGTTGAGAGAGTTATGGAGTCAGTACGAGGAAATCCACAAATGTCTGTCTTACAATTATCGCGACGAAGTTTGCAACGAATTTTAACACTGGATCTTAAACTGCATCCATAAAAGCTGCAATTAACACAAGAATTGAAAGAGTCTGACTTCATAGGAAGGCTCGCATTTGCCAATGAAATGCTTAATCGATTTTCCAATTTTGACAATATTCTTTTCTCTGACGAGGCTCATTTCCTTATGAATGGGTTCGTAAACCGTCAAAATTGTCATTACTGGAACAGTGAAAATCCCAAAATCAAACACCAGAAATGCATCGAAAATGCGCGGGGCCAAAACGTCACGGTTAATACGGAACGCTATGTTGAGATGTTGGACAGATTTTTGGATCCAGAAATTGAAAGTTCAAGAACAGTGAGTTCCAGAACTTGGTTCCAACAAGATGGAGCTACCTGTCACACATCAAATGACTCCATGGCGGCGGTGAAGCAGATGTTCCCTGGCAGACTGATTTCGAAAAGAGGTGATATCTCATGGCCCCCACGTAGTCCAGACTTGACGCCTCTTGACTTTTTTTTGTGGGGATACCTCAAACACGGAGTTTACAGTAATAATCCAGGAAACATCGTTCAGCTCAAGGAGAATATCCGTGGTGAAATGGCAGCCATTACACCAGTATTACTGAAGAAAGTTTTCAATAATTTTCGTTTGCGGTTAGAGGAGAGCCGTCGTAGAGAGGGTCACCATCTAGATGATGTTATTTTTAAAAAATAAACTCCATTTATTACTCTACAATGCCTTAGATTTGTTTTAACCATACCTTTTGTATTTATTTTTTAATCTATTTTTTAAATATGTATTTTATTTTAGAATGCATTTGACATTGAGAAAACTCAATTCTGCGAGTTAAAATGGCCTACATTGTCACACTCCTTAGGCCACCATACACACAATTTGGGAAGTAGGATTTGAGAAATTTATATTTTTAAATCTTTTATGAGCTTACTTTCAAGGCACTTTTTATACGAACTGAGCTATTTGCCACATGCCTTTTGACACCCACCACTATTTTTCGCTGAAGCAAAAGGATATTACGTAAAAATCAGTTCACCTGACTGAAATTTTTGTATTGATTTATCACATCATTGGATTTTCTTTTAAAATACATCACATCACATCACATGGTGAAAGGTTCAATTAATGGAATTGAATTTAAATTTAAATTTAAATTTAACTTTTAAATTTCTGTAGATTTCTAAAGTTTCAAACAAGTTTTTCCACATTTACTTGTTCGTAATATAGAAGGATTTTACATCGTTTTCTTCCTCCTCTTTGGCTACGGTAGCATTAAATTTTTATTGAGAAACTATGTCATTCACTATGCCGTCTGTGGATAAAAGAACAAATACACAATTAAAGTTGACTTATGCTCGTCCCTTCGTCTGTACATTCAGTTAGAACGCGATAGATTGCGCATCCTTAGAACTGGAAGGTTAAAATTTGGCACAGAAATATCTCATTGCGATTTAAGCTCGAAATTAGGAGATCCAGAGCAAGGACAGAACTTTGTTTTAGACTTAAACTAATTTAGAAAAATTTGCGGTTTTCAAAATTTTGCAAAAATTGTATTATTTAATCGTCAACTACAAATAATATATGAATGTAGTTGATGAAAGTAGGAAAATTTCAACTGAATTTATATCCTTTCTTTAAGGGCCCGCTCTAATTATAAGCATGCTTATACGATTTTCAATTGAAAAACGGATCAATTCGGTACATTATAAATGAAAAGAAAGCGCTTTTGGCACGGACACTCATTTGGTTATAATTCGATGTCACAACTGGAACGAATTGATTTAATAGGCAGAAACATACATAAACAAGGACGAAATCGAACTTCTGGAAAATAATAATTTTTTTACAGTATTTTCCCATATATCTTCCTTCTTATAGAATGATGTTTGATGGAAACGGGGAAGAAGAGCTCTAATTTATATATACTATACTAAGTAGTTCGCATGTCTTTTTTCGATGATTTAATAGATAATTCATAATTTTTTTGGTTTACTGTAAATTTCAATTAATTAAATTTTGTGTCATTATTATCTTTTCAGATTTATACTATTTTATCAAGACAAATTAAAGGTAAGTTAATTAACTACATTTTATATAACGATAAAACAATTATCCTGTTTAGCATTTGATTAAATCTATGGCAAATGAAAATTTTGATTCGTCTTTCTTCCAATTGCATCTTTAAAAATATGGGACTATTTTCTAGAAATAAACGAAAATTTCAGTTATAAACAAAAAAAAAAAAAAAATCATCAAAGTCGAGATTTCAAAAAAATAGATATTAATTAGCAGCGATCTTCTATTTCTATGCAAGTGGGATTGTGAGGGATTATCAACTCCTTCGTTTCGTGTTTGAATCGACGCATATCATTTTTTCATCGACAATAAATCTGGTTTCGGCGGACCGCCGATAGAATGAAGGAAGTCATGATGGAGCAAGAACTTCGGCGAATCATAGATTCGTTGATAAAATGTTACTGACCGACTATGGAAACATCTTGCTAAACTATTTTGAACCAAACAATCCGAAGCAATAGGCTTGCCTTGCGTGTACCGATGAATTGCTAGTTGCTACTGCAGCCTTCTCAAGAATTAAGAAGAAGTTTGCGAAAGCAGGTCCATTGCTTTGAAACGCTGCGTGGACGTTGATAACTACAATATTGAAGTGATGGATGATTTTATCTACATCGGCTTCGCTATCAACAAAACTAATAAGTTGTCAGCTTATAGAGGCTGCCACTGGTTTAGCAAGCGATTTGACGACAAACAGATACCCAACTGTACCAGACACTAGTCCTAGATGTCTAACTATATACTTTAGAATCCTAGATTATGACTTGATACATAATTTATATTAAGGGTGACTACCGAGGTCGGATGAATCACTAGCTTTATTCTGATATCTGTTATGATATCTCATAAAATCACTGCGGATGTATATATGGGTTTTCATCAAGGAGCTCGGCAAGAGACACAGAATTCAATACCCTGTTAAAAATTGATGTGACAAATTTGTGAAAGAACGCAGAAGGTCGAAGGACTTGCAATAGTTTCTATGCGTGACGCGTAATAGGTCTTTTTTAAATGTCTTCTAAAACAAGACAAGAATGTTGAGGCCATAAAAAAGCTTCCTTTGAAAGACTGAAACTGATATGTTTCGTGAAAAACTGTTGACTGTCCCAAAATCTATTTCGGAATTATTTTATGAGATTAATATAAAAGAAAGGTACGCGACTGCGTTAACTCCTTGGTATGGGTATGACATAGATAACGAGATTAATTTTAGGGAATACGAATGCTACAGTCTTAGAGACATTCACCGCTACTAAGAATATTACCGCAGCTTCACTTTAAACTGATTTTACGTGTACTGATATGTTGTCAGCTGTGGTTGCCCACAAGAATCAATTCGAGGAGTTTTCGTGGGAAAAAATATCTCGATGCCATATATATCGTGGGCGGAATGATGTGTTCGTATATCGACAATGATACAGTTAAGGAATCAACACAGAATAATTGCATCAATTAGGCCATTTTCTACAAACGCACGAGTTGAACATAATGGACATTGTTGAAAAGAAGGACAAAAAATTCCTAGAAGGAATTTGTTTGTTCTTTTTTAAACTTAATATGAATTATGGGAGAAAAAACTTAAAATCGATTACCTAGGACTTATTTACTAGGCACTTGTCACTATTCTGCTGGGCTTCCTGTAATATTAGTAAGTGTTTTGTTATTTACAAGCCATAAGAGTGACCTGTAAAATTTAACAACAATAAAACTCAGCGCCTATCTTTGCCATTTGTGTATATTTTATATAATAATGCTCTAACTGCAATTGTTTTTTCTTTCTTTCATTCATTACCGTAACCATGAAGAGTATTGGAGACATATTAAAAGCTAAAAGTAAGGAAAGTCTTCTGAAAAAATTAAAAAAAAAATTAATAAATAAAAAGATAGACATAGCAGGCTGGCACCTTACTTCATAATATTTTTTTTATTTCGCACGCAAAGAAAATAAAAGGCAGCATTTTGTTTATGACTTGTATATACATTAGGGTGGTCCAAATTTGAGTGGAAAATATCCGTCAATAATTTCCAAATACCAAAGTATAACAACTACAGAATGTTGTATAACCGTTGGTAAATCGTCCATTCTAAAAGACAACCTTGCTCCGATCCCAACTTGACCGAGTTTATAATTCTGGTACACCTTTAAAAGCTAATCGCTAAAATTTCCATATTTAGTTTAAGAGGCACATTGCCGATTCTAAAATTGTACAGACTACATTTTATGATACTGTACTAAGAAAACAAAAAATAGGAAGTCATTGGTGGAATGTCTACATTGCCAAACCATTGCGAAAGAAGGCTGTCCCAAAACTAGCCTTCCTATCAAAGAAACACACAAAAAACCAATGCGAAACATTTTCTTTATTTTTCAACATAATCTTCTTTTAGCTCGTTATATTCTTTTCAGCGATATTCAATAGCTTCTATACCCTGTTTGTGGTAAGATCTGCTAACTTCCTTAAAATAGCCATCAACCGTAGTCACGGCCTCTTCATTGTTGATAAACCTTTTATCGCTGAGCTATTTTTTCAAGTTTGAAAAAAAAAAATAGTTCGAGGGAGCTAAATCTGGCAAATTTTGGCCATCGCAATAGTGGATGTGTAAACTGTCTTGATAAAACAATACTTTCCTTTTCGCCAAATGCGTCTTTTTTTCCATAATTTCATTACCTAAACTGCTGCAAAAAATTAACATTATATTTGCCATTGATGTTTTTTCCTTTCTGAAGATAATCAATAAAAATAATCCCACGCGCATCCCTAAAAACAGACGCCATGACTTTGCCCGCAGATGGAACCGTCTTCGTCTTCTTTGGACACGATTCTTCATTTCAGCCCACTGCTTCGACTTTTTCTTTGTCTCGGGTGTGAAGTGGTGGACGCATATCTTATCCATGGCTACAAATCGATGCAATAATTCAGTTTTATTGCCAAACACTCCACTGAAACATCTTCACGACATTATGTTTGCTCTGCTGAAAGCAAGCGCGGCACCCATATCGCACACAGCATTCTCATCTTTAAATCTTCGATCAATGTACGATGTATAGCACTTTTTGAAATGCCTATCATTTCAGCTAACTCGCGCACCTTAAATTTTGTGGATTTTCTTAACCGCATCTGGCATTGACGCCTGTGTTGGTCGACTACTACGGTGTTCGAGGGAGTAGACTCCCCGAGAGTAGAATCCCGCTTGGCTTTAATATTGGTTGAACTGATACCTATCAAAAGGAAATATTGAATTTCATAACGGTGACCAATTTTTTCCATGTTTACAAATTCATTGAGATCGTTTATTTTTAGTGGCTTAAATAAAAATCTTAAACGACGTGGTGCCTTGAATCTTTAAATCTTCATATCTTTTATAAGGTTACCATTTTTCACCAAAATAATTTTTTTTAAACTGTTGGCGCCATTTATATGTCATGTTGGCTAGTTTTTAGACTGGCCTCTTATTTACAAATCATTGGACGAGTAGAATCGTATGAATTGGATGCTGTTGAAAGTTCCACAACTTCTTGTCACAAAAGCGAGGGTGCATACGACCCCATTGAAAATGAAGATGACGGGACTGTGACGGGGGAAATTACTGATAGTGGGAGATAATTGAATATTAAGGGTATCTCTATACTATAATCTATACTTGTTTTTTACTGTCAACATTTACTGTGAAGTGTTAAATAAGTTATTATAAGTAAGGCCACAAAATATTTTAGATTGTTCCTTTAATGTGAAAAACACACCATAAAGCGGTCCAGTTCCATGAACGTGGCATAGCTTGTGCGTATTTATCAATCATCTTATTGAAAACATTTTGCTAACAATAATTTAGAATCACTAAACTGCTCTTTTTTCCAATTCGTATAATTTTGGCTAAATTTGGCTACTTTAGCCTGCTATGAAATCGATTTAAATCTTCTAAAAATGTCTTAATACTTTGTTTAAATAATTTTTTTGAACGTGTACAACACCTTCTTTGTCATTTTTAAAAAGACGTACAAGGTAACGGGTTTTCAAAATATGGCAGGCCGATGTTAACAGTTTTTAGTGGCCATGTCGTTTTGGTGGCGTCTGCTAAAACTGTTTTTTAATATTCTGACAATGTTGCCAAGTCAGTTACACGATTGCATAGCATATGCATGAATGATGAAACTTTATTATCAAAATAGGCGAACAAATGTTGCGCATGTTGCTCCCATTCTATCGTAAGGACTTTTACGGTAAATGACTCTCACATGTTTGATGGCCAAATTCGAAACAGCTGATTCGGTAAATATGTAGCCGACACTCCTACTTCAAAAGATCCCCAAATCAGTCTGGACCATCGCCGCTGAATATGGGGGAACACCTGCGATAAGCGAAACTCAAAGTTGAAGATGGCAGTGTTTAGAAGAGGATCACAATTTTGGCCGACAAATCATCTTCAACGATGAGGTGCAGTTTTGGATGAATGACTACATTAACATTAACAATGCATCCACAAAAACTTATTGTTTGGTGCGGATTTAGGGCCGACGGTTTAATTAGGGACCTACGAATCAATATAACCAATTTCTGATATGGTGATAACCACACAGAATGACATGGTCATTGGCGACATGTGGTACTAGCACGACAGCGTTACATGTCATATAGCGAATGCTTCAGTGAATTTTCTGTACTCGTATGAGCGATTTAAGACTATGGTTATCTCGCGGAGGTATGGTGTAAGTTGGTCATCAAGATCAAGCGCTTTAATCTATTTACACTTTTTTATGTGACTTTTCTGAAGTCATAAGTATACGCCGATAGGCCGCAATCGGCCTACACCCCTAGGTCGACATAAGCCCTCCACCGCTCAAAAAGAATTAATTTTAATTTCATTAATACCTCATACATACCTTTTTTATTTCTTTTCAATCTGCTCGGGCCTATTTGGGATTTCACATTTGATTTTCTGAACTAGTCTAATGCACGTGCTATATTCTACGCACAAGCGTGCCCGCACGCATATATGTGATGACAGTACTGTTTGCGTTATCCTTGCAACATATGCATTCCACAACAGCGAAGCTGTTCTTCATGCATGTATTCCCACACCCCAAACTGTGGCTCAACTCGTTTTGGAATGTCCTTTACGACGACACTCGGTAACGGAATCGACAAGGCCTTCAGCGTGAAGGGTATTCCTTCTATTGAATGCTCGAAACTCGCTGTTATGCCTAACAGTTGAATATCTTCCAGTAAATATCCTCGAAAAAAATATCAAGTGCCATAATAATGAAAACCTTCTAGTAGACAAAAATGACGTCATGAGCCATATTAGAAGATTGCTGTAAATATTTTCTCTTTAATTTGGTAGATTATATAAAGATTTGACTCTTTTATTTAAAAAGAGTAGGTAGTGGAATGTGGATCAATCTACAGGCGAAACGGC
>JAHXMU010032729.1:0-18731 GCA_019455685.1 Philornis downsi | reverse complement strand
GGCGAACAAGGTTTGGTGAATATTCTCGAAAAAAATAAATGGGGGGGGAAAAATATTAGTTGAAGAAAAAATCTTAAGCGCCAGATTCATAAACTTTTAATACCTTTATTGAGCTTATAAGAAACACACAGTTGTTAAGGCTTCAGTCTTTTTTTCCAGCGAATGTATTACGATGACTAATTCTTGATATGGTCCACACGACCAAACTCATTCACATTGTAATATTCGAAAAGGACTACAAGAATGGGAGAGAGGACTTTCGAATGGTCGATATTTAAATACAGTGATGGCTGTAAGAATAGATATGCATTAACTGTAATTCGACAATTTTCGAAATTTATTGGTAGAATTAACATATAATATGTGGTAAAATGAAGTCCTTATTTAGCATATGTGTACATAATAATCCGATTTAAATATGAACCGTTTTATTCGACAACTTGTTGTCAGTTTGAAGACAATTTCATTATGCCTCTCTCTCAGTAAAATTCTCTTCCATATTGACAAAAACATGGGACAATCGATTTTTACAAGCTTCCCAATTGTCAGTCAAAATTGCTCATCATAGACAGGAATGGGCGGTAATCATTTGATGACAGTCGATTTTTACAAGCTTCCCAATTGTCAGTCAAAATTGCTCACCATAGACAGGAATGGGCGGTAATTATTTGATTGAGGACAGGTCCGAACTATAAGATGGATACGTATGGACGTGCCAACCAAGACATCGGTGCTTCTGGAGACTCACTATCAGTATGTGTGGCTTGCCGTTGTCCGGATGAAACACAATTCCTCTAATATTGACTAAAACTAGCCGCTTCTAGGCTATTCCTTCCTTGAGACGATCCAATTGTTGTCACAAGTTGAAATGAACAGTATGTCTGTAGAATTTTCACAGGAAATCTCACCAGACACACATCAAAATCTTCCTGACCGTAGATGCTGGCTAGACCACCGTTTTCGCTGGTTCATCGCGAATGGTTGGTGACCATCTTTGACGCGCAATCAAACAATATCTGGCTTCAGCAGTCATAAAATTGTCTAATACAAAGCGAGATACAGATTACTAAATCCATCACTTGAGAATATAATGGATTTATTATGTTGTTACTATAATTTGAAACATTCCAGAAAAATTCTGGAATGTATAGTTTGTCGAGAGTTGAATTTTATATTTGTTGAATCATATTTTCTCTTAGCGGACAAATTTGTTCCAATTATGGCTTTAGCGGGCCTCATACAAAATAATTTAATAAACAATAGTGGCCCTCTAAAAAAAACAATTGGAACAAATTGTTCCGCTAAGAGGAAATATGATTCAACGCTATATTTATTTATCATTAAAATTTAATACATACTCGTATATTTATCAACATAGTCTGTCTCTCAAATGAAAATTTGTCTTTTTCTGGTATTTTTCAATAACCACACATACGAGGGCGGTCCCAAAACCAGCCCACCTGACGTATAGATGGTGCTAATAGTTCGACAGAAAATATTTTGATGAAAAGTGGCAACCTTATTAAACATACGAATATGTTTTAAGTTTCAAGGCGCTACGTTGTTCAGTAGACGATCTCAGTGAATTTGCAAACATGGAAAAAATTGGTCAACGTTATGTAATTCAATTTCTCCATTTGAAAGGTCTTAGTCCAACCAATATTAAAGCCGAGCTAGATTTTACTCTAGAGGAGTTTGCTCCTTCCTTTACAACTATAAAGTATTGGCTAGCAGAGTTTAAACAAGGCCGTACAAGTTGCCAAGGCAAACACCGCAGTCGTCGATCAATTGAGGTGTACACGCGAGAGACGGTATTGGATGATCGTCGACTGAAGCTGAGAGAACTAGCTGAAATTGTATGCATTTCAAACAGTGCTATACTCGTACATCGTATATTGACCGAAGATTTGCAGATGGGAAAGATGTTCGCAAAGTTGGGTGCCGCGATTACTCTCAATAGAGCAACGTCGTAAAGATGTTTTCATAGAGTTGGGACATCCTTTACAAATCGCAAAAAGCTATACCAGAAAATTATTTAAATATATTTCCGAAAAGCATAGCTTACCTTAGGAACTCCATAATCCAGATGTTTGTTTTTGGCTGACGGCCATGACTTCTTATTTTTATGGCTTGCTTTTTCAATGTCAATGAATCTTTCATTAATTAGCAAATTCCTGTTTATATTTCATAGCTAATGTCAATTTTCTTTATTAAAAGACGTAAGCAGAATTTATAATTTAAATAGACAATAATAATAAATGAAAGATAATAAATGAAAGAAAATATTAACATTGCTACTCTACGAGTTCTCGTACTCCACCAGTATCCCACTTAAATATTATTTATGACACTTCCGCAATGAATTAAAAATTCATAACATGACGCAGAGCAATGTGTGACACTAAAATTTTTAGAATACTCTTAGGTTCTGTTATTAGCGGCATCCACTAACCCTGTAATTGTTTCCTTAAACCAGTGCGGAATAATTTTCCAATACAAACATTTTTTTTTATACTAAACTGGCAATTGCGCTTTCCTCTTTGTCTGTCGAATGCTTTTGAATGCAGCGAGTTTTCTTTATGACAACAATATGAAAAGAAAACATAAATGAATTTACGCAATTCATAAGAGGTCAGCTGCTGTCATCTGCATTCGTAATGTTGGTGAACATTGCGGGACCGAAGAAAAAGCATGGCCTCTGGCGAAACAAGGATATTAAAATCACTGGTATTAGTTATGAGCTATTAAATTGTGGCATGAAAAATTGTTATTACATCGCAAAGCAACTGCGAAAATATTTTGTGTGATGGTGGAAATTCATTTCTGTGTGTGCTGCTAATCTTTCATTTTAATAGACATCATAAACATTTAATGATTCTTATAACCCATAACGCAGTGGAATGTCGTATTTCTCTGGTAGGACATGGTCTTTTTAAGGATTGTGATTTACAATTTCATATGGGGATTGCGATAACGACCAATTTTTTGTTTTAGTGCGGAGAAAGTACATACTTTGATGTAAATTTTTTCAGCTTTAATGTTTGTTTTTTTTTATGATGATTAGCAGCAATAAAGCTTAAAAGGATTAATTTTGTATTGGCTTCTTTTGTAAGGGATTCTGGTATATAATCGGATACTTTCGAAATATATTTTAATTTTGTTGTTGTGTCTTTTTTTATCACAATTGTCGGTAATTTGCAGTGGAACATTCTTACTAATTAGATGATGTTCCGGCGCGGTAATCGGTGGGGACGTATTTATTTCCTTTCAATCAAATAGTTTGAAAATTTCTAACCAACAAAAAAGGTTATTTCTGTCCTAATAATATTATTAAACAAATAAAAGGCTTTTGTTTACGGCCTCAACTGAATGTGTTTATTATTGAAGTGCTCTAATATGTCAACAAAGCCAACCGCTCATCAAATTTTTCTTGTAGACATAAGAATTTGTAATGCTAGAGTCAGCGCATTTTTTCGCCTCTACTTTAATAAGTCATGAAATGTTCGGATTTCGAATTCCTAATCTAAGAAAAGAAATGTAAATGTAAAAAGAAATGAACGCTTTGTTAATAACGAGTACAGCCCTTTATTTATTTCAACAAAATTTCGCATTTATTTTGAGTTAACCTTTAATTGAAAGGCAATACTAAGATTTTATTCAATTAGTCTGTCACCATCTTGTTTAGGTTATCCATGCATGTAAGTTTGCATCTCGAAGTGAGAGAAAATTTACAATCGGTATCCACTTCTAAAAAAACTAATGACCATTTTGAAAATAATTATAATCGGTCCTGAAAATACAGTTCTGAAAAACTGATGAGAGCCCAGCTTGATTATACCAAAACTACTCATGACGAGCCCCCGTTGCGTTTAGGTTATCATTGGCCTGCTAAAGATGACATCTAAAGTGTGCTTATGTTTTGAAAATCGACCAAAAGTTCACACGATCATGAGGTGTAGATTTCAGAGTTCATACCTTAAGAAATTCTGCATACTGGATTTTTATTGTCACAACTATAGGGTGATTTTTTAAGATTTAAGTTTTTCAGGTTTACACCACTGGCTGCCAATGGTGTCCAATCGTTATCTGTCAAAGTGAAAAGTGTACAGTATACTCTGCCATTTCATCATGGAAGGACTAACAAACGAGCAACGATTGCAAATCGTTGAAATTTATTATCAAAATTCGTGCTCGTGCGACAAATGTACATCGTTTGATACGACCATTTTAAGGTCGTCCTAATAGACCTGCTGAATCAACAATTCGTGCTGTTATCTCAAAATTTCGCACCAAATTTACTACGTTGGACATAAAACTCTCGACTTGCATGCGTAGAGTGCGTACCGAAGAAAATATTGCAGCCGTAGCGGCCAGTGTTAATGACGATCGTGAAATGTCAATTCGTCGCCGTTCTCAGCGATTGGACATGTGTTAATCAACCACAAGGATTTTTTTGTCCCAATCAGCTGAGTTGAACTTGATTGACATGTGGTTTCATCAGGGCGGTGCAACATGCCACACTGCTCGTAAAACAATGGATATGTTGAGGGATGAATTTGGTGAGCAGCTTATCTGTCGATTTGGCCCTGTGAGTTAGGCCGCAAGAATTTGCGATTAAACGCCTCTTGATTATATCTTGTGGGGTTATGTCAAGTCGTTAATCTATGTGAACAAGCCGAACACTATTGAAGGCTTACAGGATAACATAACACACGTTATTCGTGGAATACAGGCCGGAATGCTCGAAAAAGTGACGAAAAATTGGACTTTCCGAAAGGACATTTTGAGACGGAGCCGCGGACAACATTTACATGAAATTATCTTTAAAAATTAAATGGCAAAGACCAATTTGTCGATTCCAATAAAAATTTTAATATATGATGCAAACTTGATTGTTTTATTCGACTTTTAGAAAAACTACGATTAAATAATCACCCTATAAAAGCAGTCCAAATTAATAAACAATTACCTTCATAGCCGTGCTGTTGGGAGAGCTCCTTAAATCAATTTATGCCATCTTAATAACAGTTACATCCAGATAGTTTTGGTTTGCAACGAAGATGTTTTTCTAAATTTCATCCTAGTCAATTTATGGTTATCCTTCAACCATGATTGCGATAGTTGCTGCCAGCGTAGATTTGATTTACCCGATGTCATTCTTATTCAATTGCGAATGCGGTAGCGTTTTCTAAACCTCCTTGGGTTCATCTTTAGCACAAAAAATACACTATTGGTAGTTGAGGCAATCATTAGTCAGAACAAAAATAGTCTTCAGGATTGGTTTGAGTTGAATCTAATATGCTCTGGCATACAAGTAGTTAAATTTATCATCGCTTACACTCTCAGCTTTTGCTGCTACATCTTATTTATTACGCATTGGGTGTAGTCTATTTATTTGCGCATTATGCAGAGAATGACAATTGGATTTTAGGTGATTACCGATATTGCACATTCGATTGGTCAATAATGTGGGCCTGTAGTAGCTCTAAGCATACAAAACATGTGAAAAATGTCTAAACGTTGCATCGTAGCTGTTGCTACAAATGTTAAACAGTACTGAGAAAAAATCCATGTCAGTTGATAGTCTAATAGATTGCCAAATGTGCGATGTTCCTCTGGTTGACGATAACTATCGCAAATCTGTGTAAGACTTCTTGAAACTTGGCACAGCCTATTATTTAACAAGACCATAGTCGGGGTCTATGTCCATCCATGCCTTTCGGTACATCCCGTCCAAATTGCACTATATACCTAATTCAGGTTTTTCTCTGTATATCCTAATTCGTTGACAGCGCTTACATGAATTTTACTTCATTCTACTGCTCTATAACGCCCAGCGAAATTTGAAACAATCGACCGATTAATAACGTCCCTTCCATTATATCCCATACAAATTACCGATAGAGTCCATTAGCTCTTAACTTCATATCCTTCGAGCATTTGTACAGAATTCAGCCAAATTTCATATACACCATGAATTTCAGAAACATAAAATTAACATGAAGAGCATTTCCTTGTATTCTTCTGATGCCTTCCATATAAAGGACTGATTTAACCCATACATAGCGTTGCCAATGTTTCGGTTTCAAAAGTATAGTAAAATAAAACACAAAGCTAAGATTTCGATAAAACTTTTGTTTCATTATAATGTTTGGACTTTGCCATTATATACCAAAGACAATGCCATATACATGACCGCCTCCGGATTGGTTGGGGCAATGAATTCGTTTCAGGTTCCTCCAGCGTTATTTTTGAAAAAAGACGGCTCAATGACACCTCCAGACCTTAATGCGCACCAAACAGTCACTTTTTCAGGATGCAATGGCTTTCCCACAGCCAATCCTGGGTTCTTCGAGCCCCATATGCGACAATTTTACTTATTAACGTATCTACCGAGTGAAAAATGAGCGTCATTGCTAAAGAAAATTTTGTTCAATCGACATCCCACATTGGAATTACCTTTTGTACAATAAGTTTTGAATATTTTTATGCATTCTTCGGTTATTAAGCGATCCATATCCGCAAATTTCAAACCTTTCACTAAATAAATAACACTTCAAATGGCAGGTATTTAACAGCTGACAGTCTTGTCGGACCAACGGTTTCGAAAACACTAAACGGATATCCCTCTATTACTAATCTTATATCTTTTATAGGTATTTCGTTGCACTAAATTCAGGCAACTTTGATATAGGTAAAGCGTTTGCTAAAATACGGTTTGAAAATGAAAATAGACAGCACTGTCGCGCCTCTTCTGGTACCTCTTACAAAAATGGTCCGATTTTTTGAAATTCTTTATTTTTTCTGCTGTAACGTTGTCTAGTTTGTTGTCTATTCCATTGATTTCTGATATTTAGTAAAGTTTGATAAAAAAAGTGACTATACGACCATATCTATTCTGCTATCTTCCCTATGAATGACCGATCTAGCTCTGTATTCTTAGTTTTATATCTTTCAAGAAGTTGTACTCAATTTGGCGCACATCACTTAAACTTAGTTCTGAGAACGAAAATGAACGTCATTGCCACAGTCCTTCTATATTGTGCGTTAGGCAATACATTTTTTCGATTATAATCCAGCAATATACCAAGCCGCTTCTGTCACTCCGCACACTTTCGCAACAAAGCAAACAGATGTTGGGAGAATTCAGTTCATCTGACTGTACCTGGCAAATAATTTTCTTCAATTTCGGCTTTTATTTTGGGTATAAAAATATAGAAGAAGAGATATATTTATTTTGTCACTTAGTTTGTAATGAATAAAATTACTCATCTGAAAAATCGTGAAAATCTAAGTCGATTTAAGCATGTTTATCCGCCCGTATGCTTGATAAAAGCACGCTAGAGGTCGCATCACTTGCTCTTTTAGGTACAAATCTATGTAAAGGGTTATCCATTTAGATTTTTCAAAACCTCCGGTCTGGCAAGGCTGTCAGCGCTACCATCTAAGGTGTTGCTTATTTAGTGAAAGGTTTCCCATTTACGAATATGGATCGAACAACCGAAAAGCGCATAAAAGTAGTTAAAATTTACTACAAAAGTAGTGATTCAAACGTAATTCAACACGACGGAATTTGGATTTATTACAAGAGAAGTTACCCGAAAGCATAATTTCACGTTTTGGTGACGTAAATTGGACATCAAGATCATGCGATTTGACGTCTTTTGTGGGGGACCGTATGTACGTGAATAACTCCCAAACGTTGGAATATTTGAAAACCAACATTCGTCAAGTTATCGCTCGAAATAATAGGAAAGATGGTCGGAAACTACTCTACTACTCGGAGAACTTCATGAAGAATGAAAATACTTGCCCGTACAAGTACTGAATCCACATTTCGAAACTTTTTTTTTTTTGGAAAAATATTACTATTTGTTTATGAAATGACGGTTTTATGTAGATATGGGAATTGTCTAATCACGATTAAAGAATTTGCTGAGGATGTCGGCATATCGGTTTCCTCATGCCATGCAATCTTTTCGGAAATTTTGGGCATGAAGCGTCGTCGCATGAGCATCGCTCAGGAATTGTTGAATGACGGTAACGATGATCCAGATTTGCTTAGAAGGGTCATAACTTTTGACGAATCATAGGTATATGGTTATGACATCGAAACCAAAGCTCAATCGTCCCAATGGAAGAGTCCAGGAGAGCCAAGACCAGAAAAAGCACGTCAAGTTCGATTAAATTTCAAAGTTTTTGTCACTGTCACTTTGTCAGTGTTTGTCACTTCGATTACCATGGCGTAGTGCATCAAGAGTTCTTACCACAAGGTCGTACGGTAAATAAGGTGTATTACCTTGAAGTTATGCGCCATTTGCATGAAGCAATGCGAAAAAATGCCCGGAATTGTGGAAAAAACTCATGGTTTTTTCATCATGATAAAGCCAATACTCACTCACCTTTGCTTGTGAGAGATTATTTGACCAAAAAAACACCGTTATTATGCCTCAGCTACCGTATTCACCAGATTTGGCCCCCTGCGACTTTTTTCCATTGCCAAGATTGAAGAGACCCATGAAAGGACGGCGTTTCTCGATGATTCAGGAGATATAACCTGAACTCGAAAATCCTCAAACTAAACATGCTATATGGATAAAACCATTAACATATCTTCGAGATTAGTGTACCAACATAAAAAAAAAAAATAATAATCGAATGTACGTAGCCCGCGAAATTTGAAAATTGCTCTTATTTTTTTAACACACCTCGTATGTGATGGTGGTGAACAGTTTACGGGAAGATCCATTACCATTCATGAACTTTTTGAGAAACCACCTTTACCGAGGACGTGGTTTTTGAAAAATGATAAAACAATACGAATTATCACAGGAAAAACTGTACGTTTCATACGAACAGGAGATTATGTTGCACATGACATTAAGGCCCTTATGTGTCTTAATCAACACATTTTGGACCCGCAGAAATAAACGAGGTCTTGTGTGGGACTACATCAGCTTCTGAAATATGAATGAAATTTTGCCACTGTGTTTACCATTTATTCAGTTGTTGAATGCAGTGTAAGTGTAATTGTATTTAGGATGGTAGATGCTGAAATGCCTCAAAGCCTATTTATAATGAATTTTTCATCATTAAAACGTACAAATTCTATATATTGTGAAGTTAAATGTAAGGGAATCAACCGTTTTCAGAGGTCTAGTTATTTGCCGACTTATCTACCGGTGCATCTTCCTAGATATATAGATATATAAGCTCAGGTACGGCTGCTCAACTTATTTTTTTTTCTGAACTGTTCCCAATAATGATGACTTTTTATCGTTGTGAACCGTCTTTCTTGTCTGCTTAACTCTATACTCGTTAATTTTCTGAATAATTTCTTGTAATCCCTCGTATGCTTTGTTGCTCCCTATTTCACAAGTATTCGAGCGCATCGATTTACGTTTCTTAAACTCACTTACACATCATTGTAGACATTTTTCTCGTTGTACTCTGAAACACTATCAATGTTTTTATTCCTTTCGAATTAAGGTTATTTATACGAAACATTGACGAACACACCAATTTTACAGGACGACACTTACATGCACATGTAAAAGTAAAGGCAGCCCACTCACATAGACTTTCAACGACTTTCTACTGTCAAACCTACAAATTTAGTTATGTGTGACGATGTGTTAACTAGTAAAATGCCAACAAATGGTGTGGAAAGTTCATACATACACACGCACACACACGCACACGCTTGTAAACTACTATAGGAAAGCAGATGCAGAACAGACTAAAAACACACGATTCAGATGTACAGGCAAACATCCACTCGTGCATTTTATACTACTTTCATACAAGCGCACACTCCTTTCATACACACACATTTGCTCATACTGTGACACATTCGCTTTCCAACTCACATGTGACATTTTTTTTTTGTATTCGACCATCATTTGTTCATGAATGTGTCGGTGGCGTGTTTGCATGGATGCATGTGTGTGTCAGAGAATTTCGGCACACACAACGATATAGTGAAAGTTTTCCTTTTGCTGTGGTATTTATGCATGCATATGTATATTATGTACGTGTTATGCCTGCGTTTGTGTTTATTTGTTTGATTTTCCCGTATATGTTTGTGAGATTCCGTATCATGGTGTGCAAATGTATTCACAGACGTTTTGTTGATTTGTAATAACGGTATGTTTGTTTAACAGTATACTCGTACGTGCACACACTCATACTAACATAACAAGTGAATATGAATCTTTTCATTTCATTCGAATTTCCTATATTTTATCGCCATTCGTGTAAAATGTGTGTGTATGTGTTTTGGTTATTGAGTAAGTGTGCGTATGCGATTCAATTAGGTCGTATTAGAATAAAATCCATGGATTTTCAATACCGGACTGTATCAAATTTGGTGTTGTTTTAGTTTAATTTATTGGAGAAAGTTGTTCGTTTTTCCTCTATCTGAAATTTAAGCTAAACGACAGCAGTTAAATTTAAAATGTTGAATTTTGGTAACGGTGATTGATTTTGATTACTCGAAGAACCGTAAATGGGATTTTGTTGTTAATTTTGCCAATTAGATTTAAAGTCGTCAATTTATTATAAGATGGTAATTTAGTTGTATGTTATTTTTAACTCTTAATTTCGGTTTATCTGCGGACAGGGTTGTCTGTTTCAATAGCGAAATTTTAATCAGAAATACTAAATCAAACAAACAGCTCAAGTCTTCATAACAACTATATCTTCATTCGAAGATATGACACGGCAAAAATGTAATGCCCAGATTTAAACAGTTAAATTACCAAGTATCTTTTGGTCAAATGTGTTTCATGGTAGACACAACAATTGTCCTAAATCTTAATCAATCTTCTTGAAAGTTGGCATGGCACAGCCTTCAGACCGTAGCTGGGGATTGTAAATATACAATATATACGTACTCTTTTTTATCATGCTCCCGTAAAAATTTTTCGATTTTCCGAAATTCAATCTTTTCTCTGTAACGCTTATATACCCCTTCTGGTACTTCCCGGATTGGCGGTGACGTATTTAACCCATTTATTTCTAGCTTTATATAACTCAAACTATTGTGCTGAATTCATTTAAATTTGGGTCACAACATTGGGTAAAATATGGGTAAAGCGTTTTGAAGAGACCGGTTCAACATTTAAACCACAAGCAAATGGTCGCCCAAGAACATCTAGAACCGAAGACAATGTTGAGAGAGTTATGGAGTCAGTACGAGGAAATCCACAAATGTCTGTCTTACAATTATCGCGACGAAGTTTGCAACGAATTTTAACACTGGATCTTAAACTGCATCCATAAAAGCTGCAATTAACACAAGAATTGAAAGAGTCTGACTTCATAGGAAGGCTCGCATTTGCCAATGAAATGCTTAATCGATTTTCCAATTTTGACAATATTCTTTTCTCTGACGAGGCTCATTTCCTTATGAATGGGTTCGTAAACCGTCAAAATTGTCATTACTGGAACAGTGAAAATCCCAAAATCAAACACCAGAAATGCATCGAAAATGCGCGGGGCCAAAACGTCACGGTTAATACGGAACGCTATGTTGAGATGTTGGACAGATTTTTGGATCCAGAAATTGAAAGTTCAAGAACAGTGAGTTCCAGAACTTGGTTCCAACAAGATGGAGCTACCTGTCACACATCAAATGACTCCATGGCGGCGGTGAAGCAGATGTTCCCTGGCAGACTGATTTCGAAAAGAGGTGATATCTCATGGCCCCCACGTAGTCCAGACTTGACGCCTCTTGACTTTTTTTTGTGGGGATACCTCAAACACGGAGTTTACAGTAATAATCCAGGAAACATCGTTCAGCTCAAGGAGAATATCCGTGGTGAAATGGCAGCCATTACACCAGTATTACTGAAGAAAGTTTTCAATAATTTTCGTTTGCGGTTAGAGGAGAGCCGTCGTAGAGAGGGTCACCATCTAGATGATGTTATTTTTAAAAAATAAACTCCATTTATTACTCTACAATGCCTTAGATTTGTTTTAACCATACCTTTTGTATTTATTTTTTAATCTATTTTTTAAATATGTATTTTATTTTAGAATGCATTTGACATTGAGAAAACTCAATTCTGCGAGTTAAAATGGCCTACATTGTCACACTCCTTAGGCCACCATACACACAATTTGGGAAGTAGGATTTGAGAAATTTATATTTTTAAATCTTTTATGAGCTTACTTTCAAGGCACTTTTTATACGAACTGAGCTATTTGCCACATGCCTTTTGACACCCACCACTATTTTTCGCTGAAGCAAAAGGATATTACGTAAAAATCAGTTCACCTGACTGAAATTTTTGTATTGATTTATCACATCATTGGATTTTCTTTTAAAATACATCACATCACATCACATGGTGAAAGGTTCAATTAATGGAATTGAATTTAAATTTAAATTTAAATTTAACTTTTAAATTTCTGTAGATTTCTAAAGTTTCAAACAAGTTTTTCCACATTTACTTGTTCGTAATATAGAAGGATTTTACATCGTTTTCTTCCTCCTCTTTGGCTACGGTAGCATTAAATTTTTATTGAGAAACTATGTCATTCACTATGCCGTCTGTGGATAAAAGAACAAATACACAATTAAAGTTGACTTATGCTCGTCCCTTCGTCTGTACATTCAGTTAGAACGCGATAGATTGCGCATCCTTAGAACTGGAAGGTTAAAATTTGGCACAGAAATATCTCATTGCGATTTAAGCTCGAAATTAGGAGATCCAGAGCAAGGACAGAACTTTGTTTTAGACTTAAACTAATTTAGAAAAATTTGCGGTTTTCAAAATTTTGCAAAAATTGTATTATTTAATCGTCAACTACAAATAATATATGAATGTAGTTGATGAAAGTAGGAAAATTTCAACTGAATTTATATCCTTTCTTTAAGGGCCCGCTCTAATTATAAGCATGCTTATACGATTTTCAATTGAAAAACGGATCAATTCGGTACATTATAAATGAAAAGAAAGCGCTTTTGGCACGGACACTCATTTGGTTATAATTCGATGTCACAACTGGAACGAATTGATTTAATAGGCAGAAACATACATAAACAAGGACGAAATCGAACTTCTGGAAAATAATAATTTTTTTACAGTATTTTCCCATATATCTTCCTTCTTATAGAATGATGTTTGATGGAAACGGGGAAGAAGAGCTCTAATTTATATATACTATACTAAGTAGTTCGCATGTCTTTTTTCGATGATTTAATAGATAATTCATAATTTTTTTGGTTTACTGTAAATTTCAATTAATTAAATTTTGTGTCATTATTATCTTTTCAGATTTATACTATTTTATCAAGACAAATTAAAGGTAAGTTAATTAACTACATTTTATATAACGATAAAACAATTATCCTGTTTAGCATTTGATTAAATCTATGGCAAATGAAAATTTTGATTCGTCTTTCTTCCAATTGCATCTTTAAAAATATGGGACTATTTTCTAGAAATAAACGAAAATTTCAGTTATAAACAAAAAAAAAAAAAAATCATCAAAGTCGAGATTTCAAAAAAATAGATATTAATTAGCAGCGATCTTCTATTTCTATGCAAGTGGGATTGTGAGGGATTATCAACTCCTTCGTTTCGTGTTTGAATCGACGCATATCATTTTTTCATCGACAATAAATCTGGTTTCGGCGGACCGCCGATAGAATGAAGGAAGTCATGATGGAGCAAGAACTTCGGCGAATCATAGATTCGTTGATAAAATGTTACTGACCGACTATGGAAACATCTTGCTAAACTATTTTGAACCAAACAATCCGAAGCAATAGGCTTGCCTTGCGTGTACCGATGAATTGCTAGTTGCTACTGCAGCCTTCTCAAGAATTAAGAAGAAGTTTGCGAAAGCAGGTCCATTGCTTTGAAACGCTGCGTGGACGTTGATAACTACAATATTGAAGTGATGGATGATTTTATCTACATCGGCTTCGCTATCAACAAAACTAATAAGTTGTCAGCTTATAGAGGCTGCCACTGGTTTAGCAAGCGATTTGACGACAAACAGATACCCAACTGTACCAGACACTAGTCCTAGATGTCTAACTATATACTTTAGAATCCTAGATTATGACTTGATACATAATTTATATTAAGGGTGACTACCGAGGTCGGATGAATCACTAGCTTTATTCTGATATCTGTTATGATATCTCATAAAATCACTGCGGATGTATATATGGGTTTTCATCAAGGAGCTCGGCAAGAGACACAGAATTCAATACCCTGTTAAAAATTGATGTGACAAATTTGTGAAAGAACGCAGAAGGTCGAAGGACTTGCAATAGTTTCTATGCGTGACGCGTAATAGGTCTTTTTTAAATGTCTTCTAAAACAAGACAAGAATGTTGAGGCCATAAAAAAGCTTCCTTTGAAAGACTGAAACTGATATGTTTCGTGAAAAACTGTTGACTGTCCCAAAATCTATTTCGGAATTATTTTATGAGATTAATATAAAAGAAAGGTACGCGACTGCGTTAACTCCTTGGTATGGGTATGACATAGATAACGAGATTAATTTTAGGGAATACGAATGCTACAGTCTTAGAGACATTCACCGCTACTAAGAATATTACCGCAGCTTCACTTTAAACTGATTTTACGTGTACTGATATGTTGTCAGCTGTGGTTGCCCACAAGAATCAATTCGAGGAGTTTTCGTGGGAAAAAATATCTCGATGCCATATATATCGTGGGCGGAATGATGTGTTCGTATATCGACAATGATACAGTTAAGGAATCAACACAGAATAATTGCATCAATTAGGCCATTTTCTACAAACGCACGAGTTGAACATAATGGACATTGTTGAAAAGAAGGACAAAAAATTCCTAGAAGGAATTTGTTTGTTCTTTTTTAAACTTAATATGAATTATGGGAGAAAAAACTTAAAATCGATTACCTAGGACTTATTTACTAGGCACTTGTCACTATTCTGCTGGGCTTCCTGTAATATTAGTAAGTGTTTTGTTATTTACAAGCCATAAGAGTGACCTGTAAAATTTAACAACAATAAAACTCAGCGCCTATCTTTGCCATTTGTGTATATTTTATATAATAATGCTCTAACTGCAATTGTTTTTTCTTTCTTTCATTCATTACCGTAACCATGAAGAGTATTGGAGACATATTAAAAGCTAAAAGTAAGGAAAGTCTTCTGAAAAAATTAAAAAAAAAATTAATAAATAAAAAGATAGACATAGCAGGCTGGCACCTTACTTCATAATATTTTTTTTATTTCGCACGCAAAGAAAATAAAAGGCAGCATTTTGTTTATGACTTGTATATACATTAGGGTGGTCCAAATTTGAGTGGAAAATATCCGTCAATAATTTCCAAATACCAAAGTATAACAACTACAGAATGTTGTATAACCGTTGGTAAATCGTCCATTCTAAAAGACAACCTTGCTCCGATCCCAACTTGACCGAGTTTATAATTCTGGTACACCTTTAAAAGCTAATCGCTAAAATTTCCATATTTAGTTTAAGAGGCACATTGCCGATTCTAAAATTGTACAGACTACATTTTATGATACTGTACTAAGAAAACAAAAAATAGGAAGTCATTGGTGGAATGTCTACATTGCCAAACCATTGCGAAAGAAGGCTGTCCCAAAACTAGCCTTCCTATCAAAGAAACACACAAAAAACCAATGCGAAACATTTTCTTTATTTTTCAACATAATCTTCTTTTAGCTCGTTATATTCTTTTCAGCGATATTCAATAGCTTCTATACCCTGTTTGTGGTAAGATCTGCTAACTTCCTTAAAATAGCCATCAACCGTAGTCACGGCCTCTTCATTGTTGATAAACCTTTTATCGCTGAGCTATTTTTTCAAGTTTGAAAAAAAAAAATAGTTCGAGGGAGCTAAATCTGGCAAATTTTGGCCATCGCAATAGTGGATGTGTAAACTGTCTTGATAAAACAATACTTTCCTTTTCGCCAAATGCGTCTTTTTTTCCATAATTTCATTACCTAAACTGCTGCAAAAAATTAACATTATATTTGCCATTGATGTTTTTTCCTTTCTGAAGATAATCAATAAAAATAATCCCACGCGCATCCCTAAAAACAGACGCCATGACTTTGCCCGCAGATGGAACCGTCTTCGTCTTCTTTGGACACGATTCTTCATTTCAGCCCACTGCTTCGACTTTTTCTTTGTCTCGGGTGTGAAGTGGTGGACGCATATCTTATCCATGGCTACAAATCGATGCAATAATTCAGTTTTATTGCCAAACACTCCACTGAAACATCTTCACGACATTATGTTTGCTCTGCTGAAAGCAAGCGCGGCACCCATATCGCACACAGCATTCTCATCTTTAAATCTTCGATCAATGTACGATGTATAGCACTTTTTGAAATGCCTATCATTTCAGCTAACTCGCGCACCTTAAATTTTGTGGATTTTCTTAACCGCATCTGGCATTGACGCCTGTGTTGGTCGACTACTACGGTGTTCGAGGGAGTAGACTCCCCGAGAGTAGAATCCCGCTTGGCTTTAATATTGGTTGAACTGATACCTATCAAAAGGAAATATTGAATTTCATAACGGTGACCAATTTTTTCCATGTTTACAAATTCATTGAGATCGTTTATTTTTAGTGGCTTAAATAAAAATCTTAAACGACGTGGTGCCTTGAATCTTTAAATCTTCATATCTTTTATAAGGTTACCATTTTTCACCAAAATAATTTTTTTTAAACTGTTGGCGCCATTTATATGTCATGTTGGCTAGTTTTTAGACTGGCCTCTTATTTACAAATCATTGGACGAGTAGAATCGTATGAATTGGATGCTGTTGAAAGTTCCACAACTTCTTGTCACAAAAGCGAGGGTGCATACGACCCCATTGAAAATGAAGATGACGGGACTGTGACGGGGGAAATTACTGATAGTGGGAGATAATTGAATATTAAGGGTATCTCTATACTATAATCTATACTTGTTTTTTACTGTCAACATTTACTGTGAAGTGTTAAATAAGTTATTATAAGTAAGGCCACAAAATATTTTAGATTGTTCCTTTAATGTGAAAAACACACCATAAAGCGGTCCAGTTCCATGAACGTGGCATAGCTTGTGCGTATTTATCAATCATCTTATTGAAAACATTTTGCTAACAATAATTTAGAATCACTAAACTGCTCTTTTTTCCAATTCGTATAATTTTGGCTAAATTTGGCTACTTTAGCCTGCTATGAAATCGATTTAAATCTTCTAAAAATGTCTTAATACTTTGTTTAAATAATTTTTTTGAACGTGTACAACACCTTCTTTGTCATTTTTAAAAAGACGTACAAGGTAACGGGTTTTCAAAATATGGCAGGCCGATGTTAACAGTTTTTAGTGGCCATGTCGTTTTGGTGGCGTCTGCTAAAACTGTTTTTTAATATTCTGACAATGTTGCCAAGTCAGTTACACGATTGCATAGCATATGCATGAATGATGAAACTTTATTATCAAAATAGGCGAACAAATGTTGCGCATGTTGCTCCCATTCTATCGTAAGGACTTTTACGGTAAATGACTCTCACATGTTTGATGGCCAAATTCGAAACAGCTGATTCGGTAAATATGTAGCCGACACTCCTACTTCAAAAGATCCCCAAATCAGTCTGGACCATCGCCGCTGAATATGGGGGAACACCTGCGATAAGCGAAACTCAAAGTTGAAGATGGCAGTGTTTAGAAGAGGATCACAATTTTGGCCGACAAATCATCTTCAACGATGAGGTGCAGTTTTGGATGAATGACTACATTAACATTAACAATGCATCCACAAAAACTTATTGTTTGGTGCGGATTTAGGGCCGACGGTTTAATTAGGGACCTACGAATCAATATAACCAATTTCTGATATGGTGATAACCACACAGAATGACATGGTCATTGGCGACATGTGGTACTAGCACGACAGCGTTACATGTCATATAGCGAATGCTTCAGTGAATTTTCTGTACTCGTATGAGCGATTTAAGACTATGGTTATCTCGCGGAGGTATGGTGTAAGTTGGTCATCAAGATCAAGCGCTTTAATCTATTTACACTTTTTTATGTGACTTTTCTGAAGTCATAAGTATACGCCGATAGGCCGCAATCGGCCTACACCCCTAGGTCGACATAAGCCCTCCACCGCTCAAAAAGAATTAATTTTAATTTCATTAATACCTCATACATACCTTTTTTATTTCTTTTCAATCTGCTCGGGCCTATTTGGGATTTCACATTTGATTTTCTGAACTAGTCTAATGCACGTGCTATATTCTACGCACAAGCGTGCCCGCACGCATATATGTGATGACAGTACTGTTTGCGTTATCCTTGCAACATATGCATTCCACAACAGCGAAGCTGTTCTTCATGCATGTATTCCCACACCCCAAACTGTGGCTCAACTCGTTTTGGAATGTCCTTTACGACGACACTCGGTAACGGAATCGACAAGGCCTTCAGCGTGAAGGGTATTCCTTCTATTGAATGCTCGAAACTCGCTGTTATGCCTAACAGTTGAATATCTTCCAGTAAATATCCTCGAAAAAAATATCAAGTGCCATAATAATGAAAACCTTCTAGTAGACAAAAATGACGTCATGAGCCATATTAGAAGATTGCTGTAAATATTTTCTCTTTAATTTGGTAGATTATATAAAGATTTGACTCTTTTATTTAAAAAGAGTAGGTAGTGGAATGTGGATCAATCTACAGGCGAAACGGC
>JAHXMU010032728.1:0-29623 GCA_019455685.1 Philornis downsi | reverse complement strand
TAAATTATACATATTTATACATCTTTGGAAAACTCAATTATTTGATCTATTACTCAGCTTACCAATCTAGTGCAGCATTTCATCTCTTTCACATTCCACCACGTACTCTCTTTAAATAAAAAAGTCAAATCAATAATCAATCAATGAGAACTCAATTCCAGTGACATTTAGGTAAATTAAAAAATCAATTAATTAAATAAGTTCATATTTAATTATACCTTCTCTCAAGGGAATGAAGGTACATTTACACCATCCGTCATTACATGATAACTGCCGCAAATCTTTAGGATATTTTCTAAAACTTCATACATAAGATATGAACGATGTTACCCACGTCCCGCATAAAGTTGCTGATTTTCCGAATTTCAATTTGTTCCCTGTAACTACTTATTTGTAGACAGTAGTAACTTAATTCTTTTCCAGTTCTCTATAATATGTGGCAAAATTTGAATCTGCCACATAAATGAACGATGTTACGATTATATTCAAGAGTTCACATTTGTTATTTAGGTACAATAAATTTGGTCAAATTTTGCACACGTTGCACATTGCACACCCTTTCTGGTAACTGCTATACAAAATTGAACTTGAAATTGAATTGAAATTGAAATGGAATTGATATACAAATTGAACAAATTTTCGAAATCTCTTCTTTTCCCCTGCACTCTTACTGTAGGCTGCAGCAATCTAAATTTTTGTCAGTTATATGACTTCATAATGCTTGGCAAAACTTGAGAAATATCGACTAGGTAACCACGCCTCTTCTGGCACCTCCCAAACAAATGACCGATTTAACTTAACTACGAGAGCAGTCCCAAAACTAGCCGACCTAACAAAGAAGAAACAAAAAGTTAGGAAATTTTTCATTATTTTTCAACATAATCCCCCTTTATCTCGATACACTTTTTCCAGTGATATTCAATAGCCTTCATATCCCGTTTGTAGTAAGAACTGCCAAACTCTTTAAAATAGCCATCAACTACAGACTCCACCTCTTCACTGTTGGCAAATCTTTTACCACTGAACCCTTTTTTCAAGTTTGGATATAGAAAGTAGTACGAGAGAGCTAATCTGGCGAATAAGGTGCGTGATGAACCATAATTCATTAATTTTAACCATCGTAACAATGGATGTGTGAACTGGAGCATTGTGTTGATGAAACAACATTTTCTTTTTCGCCAAATGCGATCTCTTTCCATAATTTCATCAGCCAAACACTGCAATAAATTCTCATATTAATCGCCGTTGATGGTTTTTTTCTTTCTGAATATAATAAAAATAATTCCATGCGCGTCCCTGAAAATAGACGGCATGATGCTGCCTGCAGATAGAACCGTCTCCGCCTTCTTTAGACACGATTGTCCCATTCTAATCCACTGCTTTGACTGTTCCTTTTATCTCAGTTGTAAAGAGGTGGACCCCTGTTTCATCCATGGCTATAAATCGGCGCAAAATTTCGGCTTTATTGCGGTGAAACATTGGCAAACACTCTACTGAAACATATTCACGACGTTGTTTTTGCTCCATAGAAAGCAAGTGCGGCACACATCTTGCATACAGTTTTGTCATCCTCGAACCTTCGGTAAATATACGATATATAGCACTTTTTAAAATGCCTATAATTTCAGCTAGCTCACGCACCTTCAGCCGACGATCATCCACTACCATTTTCTGGATTTCCTTAATCGCGTCTGGCGTGAACACTACAAATGGTCAACCACTACGGTGTTCGTCTTGACAGCTCGTACGGCTTCGTTTAAACTCTGCTACCCAATAATTTACAGTCATAAACGAAAGAACAAACTCCCCCATTGTATAGGTAGACTCTAGATCGGCTTTAATATTTGTTGGACTGAGAGCTTTCAAATGGAAATATTGAATTACATAGCTTTCCCCATGTTTACAAATTCACTGTGATCGTTCGCTTTTGATGGCTCAAACAAAAATATTAAACAACGTGGCGCTTGGAAATTTAAAATATATATTTTATAAGGTTGCCACTTTTTACCAAAATAATTTTCTTTCAAACTATTGCCGCCATTTGCACGTCAGGTCGGCTGGTTTTGGGACCCACGCTCGTGAATATCTTATAGCAGTTACGTTAAATTCAGACAATTTAATACTCTTCATATGTTTACCAAACTTATTGCTGAGTATAAAAATGAAAGGGATTGCCACATCTCTTCAGTTATATAACATTTCTTAATTATATAGACAATTCTTAGTAAAGTTTCATAAAATCGAGCAGATAACCACGCCTGCTCTGGTAGCTTAGATACAAATCTCGATCCATTCCTTGATTCATGCCTTTTGTTCAGTTGCACAAAATCCATCAGGTGTCTAGTAAAGTTAGTTCTGTGGAACAAAACTAATCGTATTACCACGTCCTTTAGGATATTACAACTTGATTAATTTGGCAACAATCTGTAGGACTTCGTTTTTCAACGTCGCCTAGTTTTCTTTAGAATGAAGATACAAGGTATATTGGATAGGTATATATGTATATGGTTATGATTTCCATGCCTGGCAGAAGGCCTTTTAAGGCACGAACTCCGACATTTGGCATATACTCGCGTACATAAAGACATATTAAGGCAACAACTGCTGGTGGTATTTCATCAGATTTGTTGCTGTTGCTGCTGCTATCGACAATGTTGACGAATGTTTGTGTTGTTGGCATTATGGTCGGTCTTGCAGCGATTTCTGTTGTTCCTGCAGTCTATACATGTATAAGTTTGTTTATGGAATCCATTTTTTTGCTGTTAACTTTATCCCTGTCCATTCACAAATTCACTCCTTATACAAGCATCTCTGAGCTTAAATCCTTTTGTAACTCTTAAATTTTTTGGCAAGAACAAAAAAGAGATGCCAAAAAAATCGAACTGAGCCATTGCAAGCTGCAGGATATGGATTAATTTTGTTCTTTGTCACTCTATATCACACGGAAAGCAAATGTCTGCAGCGATAATATTTGACATTATGTTTATATTTTTCAAAAAGTGTAATCACAAACCTATAGAGAATCCGAAAAGTTTATGATTTATGAGATAATAAGCCGAATTCAGTTAAGGTTTTTATTTGTTTTATTCAGGTTTCTTCTATGGATCAATTTTAATAGGAGAACATTTGTTCTGAACATTTATGTTCCGAAAACCGTTTGGAATCAGTACATTTTTTTCGTATTTCATAGCAAGTAGATAATCTTGGACTGTAAAAACTGGCATAAACGAAGGTGTTCATGACTTCTACTTGCACCATCCGTTTATTCAAGTAGACTCAGGACTTTACGTAAATCAAAAGGAAAAAAAACTAGAGATTTGATGCAAATTTACCGGCTCAAAATGTGAAATTACTAAAATTGATCACGCAGTAATGCCTGAGCATTGAGACAAGTACAGGTTGTCCGTTGGGAAGGAATACTACCTTGATTGTTTATCATTTTTGATTAAATGAAGAGAATGAATCTTATATTGGTAAATGTTTTATTTAATGGTGGCAATTATGTATGGAATACAATCAGATAAATATCCTCTTTTGTTAGACTCACAAATGCGAGCTCTTTTGAGCATAAAAGAAGTCCAGAGCAGTCAAATCAGGCGACCGTGGAGGCCAATCAACAGCACCATTTCTTGAAATAACTTGTTGGGGAAAGGAGTCTCGCATTGTAATTCCATTGTAATCCTGACTGTGTGCGACGTGGCACCATCTTGTTGATACCACATGTTAATCAAGCTCAAAGCATGCAGTTGTGGCGTTAAAAAGTTTTCAATTATATCACGTTATCGCTCCCCATTGATAGTTACCGTTACGCCGTTTTCAGTTTCAAAGAAGTAAGATCCAGTGATTCCTCCTGACCAAATTGCACACCAGGCTGTCACTTTTAATGGATGCAAAGGTGACTGATGAATTATTTGATGGTTTTCCATTGCCCAGAACCGATTATTCTGTTTTTTCACGTATCCGTTCAAATAAAATGTGCCTCGTCACTCATTATGATTTTTTCATGAAAATCGGGGTTGTCATGGGCGAGCTGTAACATTCTATTGGCATATGCACGGCGGCGTAAATGGTCTTGAAGAAGAAGCTCTTGTATCAACTGAATCTTAAATGGAAACAAATGCAAATTCTTGTGCAAAATTGTGGCCAAAGTCGTTCTTTGAAGATCAAGATCCTGAGCATGGCGTCGAATTGAGGTTGATGGATTGTTTCGAACATTTTCTTGAGCAGCAGTAAGGTTTTCTGCCGATCTTGCAGTACGTTTTGGTCTATGCTTGGCCCTATCAGCTGCAGACCCTCTTTCTTCGAAATCATTCACTGCACGATAAATAATGCGTCTTGTTGGCACGTTGTTTCTCCCAAAAATTTCACGTAACTTTCTCATCGTCACAGTAATCGATGATTGATTTTCATAAAATGTTCAACGAATTAAACACGTTGGTTCATCGAATATTTTTCCGTAATAAATTTGCCACAGCTCTACTTCACGACTGCCAAATATGAACTGTCAGGACGAATGTTTACCAAAATGGCGGCAAAACTAAGTAGTATACCTTACCGACGGACACCCTGTATTAACTGTCTAAACTAATGTTTACCAAAATGGCGGCCTAACATAGCAGTATACCTTCCCGAAGGACATCCTACATATGTGATATTAAATTGTATGTAATATTCAATTTTTATTGATATTGCTTATTCATATCACTTATTAAGGCATTTCCAAATCTTTGCTTACCCAAAATTAATCGATCTTTATAAGTCTCATACGCCTTGGTTCACATACTAATAAGGTACTTTCATATCGTTGCTTACCCACAATCAAGAAATCCCTTTACTTTGTCGAGTTATGTTATAGAAGTGATTCATGTAGGTGTATACAAGCAAGGACTCGAATCTGGTTATCCACCGTAATGCAATGAACAAGCCAACAGCAGACAACTACACCAACAACAATAGCTAACCTCTGCATCTAGCGTTGTTTGCTAAATTGAACCCAGTATTGCACTGCACTGTTGGGGATGGCATATTTGTGGTTGCTGACGTGCCCAGTACACTTGTTGACCCCCTTATTTCAATGTATGCGATAAGGTTTTACTTAAAGCCTACCTTTTTATGCCGCAATAAATATTTTTTTCTTTTTTTTTTTGGTGCCATAAGATTTCCTTTATATTTATGTTGGCTGCCATTTGACCATATTAATATTTCATCTGCAGACGGGTCTTTTAAAATATGTACGTTACCTGCGTGGCAAGGATAAATAGAAGGCTTTGTAAAGGAATATTGTTGACTATGGTAAAGCATAAAATGTAAATATGTTGGTTCTTTCTGGAATATATTCTGATACAAATTGAGGCTGGAGGGAGGTATATTTGGAGTTTCCAATATACGGTTATCCATTTTTCAGTTTCGAAAGTAAAGTTAAATAAAACACAAATAGAGCGATGATTTCGATGAAACTTTTGTTTTCATATAACGCTTGGATGTTGCTATTATGTACGAAATACAATGTCATTTAAATGATCGCCTATGAATTGGTTGCAGCAGTGGATCCTTTTCAGATAGTTTTCGACCACTTGGCGGTGCTTGACACATGTTGGTTTTCAAATGTTTCAATGTTTGTTTACGATCCGCGTAGACATGATGATTGACGTAGTCTCACAAAAAAAATTAAACTGCGTCAAATCGCATGATATTAGTGGCCAATTGATGTTGCCAAAACATGAAATTAAATACGTTTTTTGGAAACTTCTCCTGCATTAAAAGCAAAATCGGTTATGTTGTTTTGGTTGTGATACTGTCTTGTTGAAGCCGCATATCGTCCTGTTGATAATTTTTAATTGCACGCCAAAAAAAAGTCGGTTATCAAACGGCCATAGTGTTCTGAATTGAACATCGGGCTATAGCCAAAGTTTAACTAACAGAAGCGATATTTTCGGTAATGCGTACATTGCGATGATGCATAGACCTGACTAAATGTGTAACCCTTCCAGTCTCTCTAAATTTCTTTATAATCTTGCCAATTCACCCCGTAATGCACAAAAAATGCTCACATTTGCATCACCACTTTTGAAGTAAGTTTTAACTATTTTTACGTTTTCTTCGATCATTGAACGATCCATATTCGTAAATGGCAAACCTTTCACTAAATAAATAACACTTCAGATAACAGGTATTTACCAGCTAACAGCCTTGCCAGACCCGTGGTTTTGAAACCAACAAATGGATGACGCTGAATGCCCTGATAACGATTAACGATTTTTCTACGTTGAACAGACAAGATCTAGAGAAAGTGTACACATTGCTACTATTTTGATAAGTTGAATTAGCAGGGCAGAATGTGGATTGATATATTCGGAGAATTTTTTTAACGTTAAGCTTTTCTGAAAATTATGGTACAGTTCCATTCCAGCAAGCGGGCACAGAAAATAGTACAGAATATACTTACAATTAGAGAATGTTTCACGAAAGAGACTCTCGTGATTCTCCATTTCCAGCTCCACATTTGAGCTAGCTGGTTTTTTGTGTGGTTCCTTTCAAAGTTGTTTTTCGAATATTTATTAACGTTCGATAGGATATCCTTCTCACTTTCTTTATATTATTCGCCTTGCAATATCAATAAGCCAATATGATTCTCAAACCTTTATTACCTAAATAAAATTTCATTTCGCAAAATTTCAATTTTTGCTTTAAATTTAGTAAGTGATTTAGTGAGAAAGTGAACAAAGTACCGTCTATGTGTAATCAATCTGTTTTGCTATAAATCCTTGTTTAGGGCTCAAACGGGTTAAACTGTTGTGGGAGTTTTCTCCGCATATTAGAATAAAACAGGTGTTGTAACAACATTAATGGTATACAACGATTGGTCTGTTGACATTGTTCCACAATGAACCCCATGAGAGATGTAAAACGCATTTAACCATAACACTGTTGGAAGGACAAAGTTTTCAGGTTTCATTAACAGAACTTGAAGCGTATTGGAAAGGAATAGTAGAAACCTAAAGTACTATGAATTCTTTTGTATTTGCAACGTATGTAGCTAATAATTTCTACTGTAGCCGCCAACCAGGTTAGGAAATATTTGCTACATTAAAGTATTAAATTATTTTTTATATTTTGTTGCTTTCTTTTTTTAAAAATTACAAAAAAAAATGATCATTTTGTAGAACTTAAAAAATGTACACACGCGCGGTATAAAAACAACGTCTCCAGACGATAGGTGTTGACGGGTAGTGGGGCGAACAATTTAGAACTAAATCATTTGACTCCTGCCCTTCTTGTCGCTTCCCAGCTCGAAATGTTAGTCACGTTTTATTGGGGATTGCTTACGGTATTTGCATTCCGTACATTCCATACGCAATGCAATCTTTTGGGTAGTCTTAACCTTCTTTCTGAACATGGCCTTAGTTTGACCACCAAAACCTTGCTGTTGCCTGTCGTAACGTCATCTGCCTTAAGAAACCCAATTTATTTTTTATTTAATTCGCATAAATTACTTTTTCTTTATTCATTTGAAAAATAATACATTTTCGTTAAGTCATTTTTTTTAAATAGTTGAATTTAATTTACTCGAACGATCGCTGTGCTACGACATGTGAGATATCATTATTCATTGCGACGGGAATCGACTCAGCTACACTGGTTGGTGTTATTCTGGCTATGTGATTATGCACCATCTTGTCAGAACAACACAGAGTTGGAAGTGCTTTTTTTATAATTCTGGATTAAAAAAAAATCTTCCAACTACTTTGAGTAACATCTAGTTCGCAACATTCGTCAGTCAGCTTGTGTTTTACTGTGTTCTGGAAGCGCTTAAGGAAAACTATGCGCAAAAAGTCATTGCCTGTGTTATTGTGTGTCTTCATAGCTTTGGTTTTTTTGAGGTCCTTTTGAATTAAATTTTGATTAAAAAAACAAAAAGCAGTATTGCGAATCCTATCTAAAGTTTTTGGAATTAAGTTTTGTTTAAACTCGAAATAAAGGATAATCATACCTTAGAATAAAATTTCCAAAAAGGAAATTGACGTCATCCATGCAACATACAGGTTTAGGCGAACCTAATTTATAAACGTCATGTGTAAACATGTGCTGATGACGTGTAGGTCCTTGGCAAAAAACCAAAAAAATAAATAAATAAATAAATAAACGGTGACCATTGGAATTCAGTAAATTTTATAAGATTTTAGTGATGTAAAATTGTTACCCGGTCTAATTAAATTTGGAAACGATTGGGAAAAATAGTCGCCACATATCCCCTTCAATGCAGGTTCTCTTTTAGTTAAGAAGTTGAATATTTATATAGTTTTACGGTTAATAGAAAATTTGTCCACTTTTACGACAACATTGAATCGTAATTTAGTTAGGCTAGTACAAGGTAGCTCAAAAATTGTGCTACAGTAAGAAATTCAAACAACTTTTGTTTAATCAATGTATCTTATTTAATTTTTTTTTGTAAAGAAAATTTAGTTTTATTTTATATAAATAATTGGTTTTGAGGATGATGACTTGCATGCTTTTTCGCGCATATGCGCCACCTGATCAGAAAATTATTCACTGTGGCTTGAAGTGTTGAAAATCGAGATCGCCTCAATTACAGGTTTAATGGACTGCTTCATTTCAGTCAAATTCCTTGGATTCGTTTTGTACATTTCTTGTTTGACATAAATCCCAGAAAAAAAGAGTCTAGTGTAATTATGCCATTAGACCTTGGGGCCAGCGGAAAGTGGAGTTTCTAGATATAAATTTGTTTTGGGAATTTTCGCTGGAGCTGCGCCATAACCAATGTGCAGTTATTTTACCTTGCTGGAACCAAATACTTACTGTTGAAACGGATATGTCTTCGCCACAAATTTGGGTAAAAAAAAACTCCTTCAACATCTTTAAATAACGGTGCTCATTGGTTCCCGTTTTGTGTTTCAGTGCGATTCGTGCGTCATCTATATACGAGTATAAATACTAGAAAAGCAGTATGAAGATGTAGTAGTATTAACAAAGTTCAAATTCATATGCCTGATTATACAAAGATTTGTCATTTCGAAATTACAGTTGTAGTTCATCGAACCACGAATTTGGTTGTGTAATCACAAAAAATTCTTTTTACTCTGTAAAAATATTATAGTGTTATTTTTCCGTAATCAAAATTTGATACTGTTTGCAGCGGCTTAATGATTGCCAATTTTGCAATGCATATTTATGGAGTAAAACTACATTTTAGGTAGTAGGAAAAAATGTGGAAATATTAATTGTTTATGAAATTGTTAGTGTTATATTTTGGGCCGCAAGAATTGTATGCAAATAAACTTATCACTACATACTTTCTTCACTTCCTTAAGCAGACAAAATATTGCCAAATTTTGCTGAAACAGATAACGAAATTGAAAGCACTTAATAACAATTTTTGCTTGTGTATCTTAATATATCCGAACGTCTGCAAATTAAAACCAACAGACTTGAACAAGTTGTTCTAAATCTAAACATATTTAGGTCTTGAATTCATCTTCCAAATGAAGAAGCATTCAGAACAACTGTAGTGGTACTATAGCAATAATAGTTCGGGTTTCCCAATTTAAGAGAATACATATCCTTAATGACTTCATTAGTATGCCTACGACAATGCGATGCCATCGTAGGATCTTTCCCCCCAATTAACGCTATTGAGCACCTATGTTGGTAAAACTTATTTAACAATACCTTTTTATTTTTTGTTGAACATTTGTAATGCATTGTATCAGATCATAAAATGTATATTTTGGTAAAGGGAAAATCTATTGAAACGAACCGAATTTAGCGATCCTAGCTATCCTATCTATATTATATTTTCTAGACACATTTTTTAAAAGATTTTAGAAATGAGGATTTGACATTAATTTTTCTTTTCTACTCCCACACGCTATCTACTCATTCAGTGTGATATAATTTTCAACCAAGACAAAAAAAAGAAATAAAAATTTAAACGAAGCAAATATTTTCCCGCAATTAAGCTACATACTTCACGGTAAAAGAGAAAACACAATTTAGTAACTTACTTTAAGTTTATAATTTTAATAAAATATCGCTTAAAACATAATTTAGTGACACTTCCATTTCTTGCGTTACCACAACATATAACATTTATAAAAACAATTTTTCTTCTTTTATAATGGCAAGAAAAATTCCGGTGTTCACTGTGGGGGAAAAGAATATGTAAATGCCAGAAAAAAAGAGAAGCAAGAAAATCATATGTTGTAAACCAAAAAAAAAAAAATATGTCTGCATAAAATTTGAGCCAAGTTAAACATTTACAAGGCATGCCTCGAAATTCGTAAGGCCACTGTCGAAATACTTTATATATGATATTTAAGACATTTCATTGGGCTCCTCCGTTAACTGTACTGAAATTATTAAAATGTTGAATTGAATTAATTTCAACCCCTGTAAAGGGTTGCTGTCTCCTATTTTACACATAATTTATAACATCTGATATTAACGTCTTTAATTAAACCACTACAATGACATCCACACCTCACAGTTCTGTTTGACGGTTAAATCAACACTTAAAAACGATATTTCGAAACTAAGTTGGTTTCTCCTTGAAAGTATAAAAATCGGTGTCTTTAGAATGAAAGAAACAATTAAATACTTTATTTACTAAGATTTCTATAATATCTCAAAATTATCAGACTTTTATAGTTTCCATTCTGTGATAAAAAGTCAGTTTTGCGATGTTATGACAGATGGTATTTTATATGTATATCACTATTTGATACCACAAATTATTTTAATGGGACACGCAGCTTCTGGAAAAATCTAATTTTATTGTATTTTTACATAACATTTTAAAAGGTTTTTGAGCAAAAACCGCAAAAATACTGTAACAAAATCTCTAATTGATGATGACATCTAAACTAATCAAAACAAGAAAATATTTTGCCAAAAAATCTGTTCGCATTAATTAATTTAATGAACAGAGCTCAATATTAATGTTTCCTGTTTTGCCTTCATTATAATGGAATACAGGGTGGCGCAAGAATCGTGCTACTGCATAGCAGTAACAGTCAATGAGACACGTTATTTATAGATGTTAAAAAAGTTTTTTTACCTAGAACTGTGCCGAAGATGTATTTGTTTCGACAGCATTTAGTTCCAGCAAGATGAAGCAGCTATAATGATGAGATGGAGCAATATATGCCGACATCGACGTCGACATCGACATTAATATACCTATACAGCGATTGCGTCGACTGGGTCATGATGTGCGGATGAACCTTAATGCTCCGGCATGACAAGTTTTCGACAACGAACCGAACTCCATGGACGGCGCAGAAGAGGGCGACCGAAACTCCGTTGGAAGGACCGGGCTTTTGAAATACTGTCGAAGTTTGGTGTGACGAATTGTAGGAGAAGCGCAGAAGATCGAAGTGCTTGAAATTATTTTCTATGGGCGGCGTATAATAGATGAGGATGTCTATTCCAGTCGCCAACTAAGAAGAAGATGGAGCAACTGCACGCATGACCAGACCTGTTATAGGGGAGCTCTAACGTAAATTCCCAAACAAATTAATATCCAGAAACTCCACTTTCTGCTGGCCGCCAAGATCACTTGACTTGACCTGACTGCGCTCGACTTTTTTATGGGGTTATTTGAATCAAGAGCTGTACAAAACGAAACCAAGGAATTTGACTGAATTGAAGCAGTGAAACAATAATTGAGACGATCCTGACTTCAGGCCGCAATGAATAATTTTCTGATCAGGTGTGGCATAGCCGTGAATGATCATGGAGGTCATTTACGATGTATCATCTTCAAAACCAATTAGTTATATAAAATGAAATTGAATGTTATATACAGGGTGTCCGTCGGGAAGGTATACTAATTTGTGTTGCCGTCATTTTTGTAAACATTAGTCTTGACAGTACATATTTGGCAGTCGTGAAGTAGAGACGCGCAAATGTATTATGGAAAAATATTCGATAAACCAACTTTTTTTAATCATTAAAACATTTTACCAAAATCAATCATCGATTACTGTGACGATGAAAAAGTTACATGAGAAACGCACATTTTTGGGAGAAACAACGTACTAATAAGACTCACTATTTATCGTGTAGTGAATGATTTCGAAAAAAGAGGTTCTGTAGATGATAGGGCCAAGCATGGACCACAACGTACTGCAATATCGGCTGAAAACATTGCTGCTGCTCAAGAAAGTATTCAAAAGAATCCATCAACCTCAATTCGAAGCCGTGCTCAGGAGCTTGGTCTTCAAAGAACAACTTTGGCCACAGTTTTGTACAAGGATTTGCATTTGTTTCGATTTAAGATTCAGTTGACAGAAGAGCTTTTTTCACTACACCATGTACGCCGCCGTACATATGCCAATAGGATGTTACATTTCGTTCATGACAACCCCGATTTTCATGAAAAAATCATAGTGAGTGGCAGAATAGTCGGTTCTGAGTGAAGTGTTCATCTTACAAACGCGTTTTGTTATTGTCGTAGTAGCCATTTCGTCAATGGCGAAACGTTTCTGTTGCGGGCGGCAACGTTCGATTGTCAGGTACAGTGATTAGTTTTTTCAAACATTTTAATTCGTAACAATATAATTTTTCAAGTATTATTTAAATTTAATAAGCAACATAACTCTCTCAAGTATTACTGTCTCCATCTCTCAGCTATGTAAAATATTATTGTTTTAGTCACTATAAGATAAAACAGCCACTTATACGTTGCAAACTTTAACTTTTTCTTCAGAATTCCCTTCATTGTTAGTAACAGTTTCAAATAATAGCCTAATAAAGGCAAAATCAAGTAGAGAACACGGCGTATGACACTATTTATATGTTAAAAGTTAAAAAACATGGTTTGACTTCATCTAAGCCTACTTAGAAGACTCTATTAAATGTTGTTTTTTAAAGGACTTAAATAAACAAAAAGAGACAAGAGGATACAATGAGGATATATTTTTCCAATATGACCTGTGTCGTTTATATAGAAATGTATGGGCTATTGTGACTGTATACCTTCAAAACCGTAATGAGTTATTAATAGAACTTTCTTTGAATTCGTGCAAGGTCATCTTTGTAACTTCTCCTCTTCAGCAATGTCAAACAACCTGTAAATTTCAACCTCACACAAATGGCATCTACAACATGTTCCTCTCCCCCACTGTGCAACATTTTAAAGCTATGAACTTTGCATTTTTTACAAATATTTTATAAAATATAAAAGAAATAATGCGGGACATTATCATCGACTTATGTATGGCTGTGTGTGAGATAGCAAATGTCAGTGCGGCTGTATGTGAATGCTGTTGGTAATACCACTACAAATGCATAATAGAAAGTTTAAGAGAGCTCTTGTAAGATTCCGTAAAGCATTTGTCATTTTTTACCCTGAGAGTACTCGCATGTGTATGTGGGTTTGTGTGGCTGCACAAGCACTGTCGTGAATGTATGCATAAGCTTGTATATTCCAATGTATTTGTGTAGGATAACAAGGAAACTTTTCTACGCAAAAAAAAACCAATGACATCACATGCTGGGGCATAAGTACCTCGCAGACAAACAACATCTTTTTTTCGGCTTCTCACTGAGTCTTTCACTTTTGCACCCCACTGCCACTGGCACCATTACCGTCACCATGTTCGTTACCGTCGAAAAGCAAATAGTAAACACATTTCACACAAAAGCAAATATTGGAACAAACATTCTAAAGCTGCAATAAAGTTATTTTTCTACTTGAAGATTTATTAAAAGGAAATAGCAAAGACAAGCAAAATTTCCAAAACACATTGGTGGGGGGTCGACAAAAGACGAAAAATATGATGAATAAAGCCGAATCATAGCTTGAGAAGACGGCGAACAGCTTCATGTGACATAACTGGTAGGGCGGTTTTACGTGGAAAATGCGTAAGATAATTAGTGGCAGAGGAAAAGGAGTTTCATAAATCATTTGTTTGCTTTCAAATCTCTGGCGGAATAAAAAAGTTTAATATTATTGGTAAGAAAACTCTTATCAACAACACAGTGAAGACATATATTTTGACGGTTCTTTAACCAAATGATTGACAAGACATACAGTAGTGGTCAAAACATTTAATCATTTATGAAAACTTGTTGGTTGTTTTCTTAACTTCACTCGTTATTTTTGTTAATCAAGAGGAAAAAAAATAATTCCATTAATTTACGACAATAAGAAAACAAAATTGCTACAGATAGTAGAATTTGAGTGTTCGAAATATTTGCAACTCTCCTTTCTCTTATTTTTAACTATGTAATTAACACTAACAAATGATAGGACAAAACGGTAATCACATTCTTTTTAATCACTTATGATTTACGTATTGACATTTTATCAAAAAATTCATGTTTATTGCTTTGTTAAAGCAGTTTTAGTTCGAAGTTAAAAAGGTTTACTTCGCTTTACAAATTTTTGAGGAAACAAATACCGTTCGGGATTAAAAGCAAGAGTTTTTAGTGATTTTGAAAATGGACTTTCTCAAAAAGAAATTTCTATAAAATATGGCATTCATGAATCGATGGTTTGTCGCATAGTTAATAATGGAAACATCCAAACAGTTCATAAAAGTAGAAGACGCTGTGTAACAATTGCACGTGAAGATTGAGAAATCAAAAATTTTTTTACGAAATTTCCAAAAGCTGTTCCCAAAGAAGTTAAAACGGAAATTCCCGTAGATGCGAGTCTTTCCACTATGAAGAGAAGAGCCCGAGATTACAGTGTCAGAAGCTACAGGTGCGACAAAAAAACGTTTGTGTCAGAAACAAATCATAGAGCTCGTCTCAACTTTGCTCGAACACATTTTAATTGGAATCAACTGTAATGGAAATATGTTTTATGGTCTGACGAGTTAAAATTTAAGCTACGAGGATCAAATGCAAGGGCCAATGTTCGACGACCTCGGGGAGAAAAGTTTAATCATAAGTATATGTACACAACCAACTTTCGTAGACATTCCAGTACGACAACGATCCCAAACACACAGCTAGAGTTATTAAAGTCTGGTTGGAGGAAAGTCAAATCAAAGTTATATCGTGGCCTCCTCAATCTTTTTAACCCAACCCGATTGAGAATATGTGGATGATTTGCAAACGTAATGTGAAAAATGTAGTATTCCGAAATGGTGATGAACTTTTCATCGAATGGGAAAAACAGTGGAATGCCATTTCAAGCGATTACATTGAAAAGCTTATTTCCTCAATGCCTAAAAGATGTTCGGAAGTAATAAAAACCAACGGCTATGTTACAAAATATTAATATTGTTTTTTAAGCTTTTGTACGAGTTGGAAATGCTTTGAACACTTCAATTTCGGCTTATTTTGTTAAGACTATTTTTTTTTGTTTCAAGGTAATGAATATTTTTGACTTTGCAATATATTAAAAAAAATGACTGGATTTAATACAAAAAAAAAAAAAAAAAAAATAAATAAATTATGAAAATTCTGAAGGTGTTTTTATTGTAAAAATTTACTTCTAGTTAAAATTTTATTTGAATTGCATATGTTTTGACTACCACTGTATATGTAGGTGCCTTTTTTAGAGGCGAAATTACGTAAGAAATCTAAACTCACTATTTGCTGTTACATTTCTTTAGAAAATTACAAATTAAGTACAAATATGAAATCGCGATATTTTTCCATATTACACGTCAGTTTTGGTATAACATTATAATTTTCAAAAGCTTTTTTTCACTTTTTTTTTCTTCCTGGTTTTAAGAATTAACAATAAACTATACTGAAATAGTGACTGGCGAAGTGAGTTTCACTAAAGGCTGTTGAGACAAAGATGTTGTTTTCTATGTCTATATGTATATTTTTGTTTTTTGTTATGAATGTGTGAATGAATGGAAACCATAAATTTGTTATTATGATTTATAATTTACTTTCATTTTTACATGTTCTATTTTAATATAAAACAAGAAAACCTAAAATATTCTCTATCATTCATTTCCATATGAGCATTCATTTCACACCAAGCGGTTCACATCGAATTATAAAGGTCTTTGAACACACTTTAAGGCCACAAAGATACTGTAACATTGCTCTTATGCTAATCATTTTAAAATTTGTTTAAATTTTGTTCGCCTTCTTTGAACAATTTGTTCCAAAATAGTGCAAAAATCTTTCGGAAATCGTTTTTTTTTTTATTCTGGGAATTATATACACGATTTCTATTAAAATAAAACAGTTTCCCTTGAATTCCATAAATTAGATATGGAAGGGCTGGCTTTTCCCATTAAGTGAACTTAGGCGCATTCCATTTTGTACTCTTACACAACCGAATCTAATATTTAACGACGATTCTGAACATCAGTTTGAGAAACATTTACAAGACTTGTCGATTACTCGACTACTTGAAGTGTTCGCCAGGCACATCGAGGTGGTCAGCGATCGAATAATGATAATTGATTGTATCAGGATTCCAATGCCATCGGTGGCATTATGGCATTGTGGTTAGAACAAGAACATATACAGTTTGGTACTTCGAGCCGGATAAATTTTGGTGCAGTCGATCGGTACTAAAGGAGTACATCTTGTTAGACTTGTGCGGTGCTCTTATAAGGTTTTTTTTTTTGCACAACCCCTGCTATAAAACGGAAATCATCCCCGAAAACAATTTGCCGTATTTCTGATGGACAGAGTTATTGGAGGAGTAGCTGTAAATATATCCACATAACAAAAGTCGTTTTCAAAAAAATTACCATACCAATACTATCTATAAATCTCAAACTCACGAATCAGCGATTTCCTGTAATTTTTTTGATGTCATGTGAATTACATCGCTTGGTAAGAACTCCTGTGAAGATCAAATATTATGTTTTTTTTTTTTGTCCGAGTTTTTATGTTTTTACTGTAAAATTATTTTTCAAATTTGCAATTTTTTTACTAAATGTTCACCTGCTTACGTGTAGTCAGAATGTCATCGATTGCCATCATACCTTTCTCTTAATGATCCTATAGAGAACAACGATAATATTTGATATTACCAGCTTTTAAGCACGCCTAACAAACCAAATTTGGCCACAGGCTTAAAAGTGCTACAATTTGTGACGATTGCTCTCCGGTTCCTTGCAGTTCTTGAGGCTATATCTTTCCGATCGTATGCACGTCTATTTCATGCATGATTTACGAGAAAATCAGTAAATTTTTTTTATCGGTGGCATAAAAATTATATTCATTACCACGAATTTTATATGAAAGCACCTTTCCAAAAACTTTTCTCTGTATGAAGTGTCAGAAAGTGTTTTAAATGGAAAGTAACGTTGCGGAAATGTTTCTATATCAAAAGTGTATTCCCAGAAACCTTTCACTATATAAAAAGTGTCTCCCTGAAAGTTTTCTATAAGAAAAGTTGCCTTCCCAGTAAGTTTTCTATGTGAAAAATATCTTCCCAGAAAGTTTTCCGTATGTCTTTCCAGAAAATTTCCATTACATGAGAAGTGTTTTCCCAAAAGCTTTTGACTATATGGAAAGTATCTTCCCAGAAACTTTTCACTACATGAAAAATGTCTTTCAGAAAAATTTCCCTATGAAAAAAATGGCTTCATAAGAAAAGCGTTTAAAAAAAAAACTTGTCTACAAGAAGCCTTCCAAGAAACCATTCTGGAAGAAAACCGCCTTCCAAGAAACTTTTGTGTAAGAAAGTACTCGTATATACTCGTATTAATGTCCCATGGAAAAGAGTAGTCAAATGGAAAATAGCTTCGAAAGACACATTTCATATTGAAAACAGTCTATAGATATTTCCCAAATATAAAAGTTTCATGGAATGCTATTTTTGCATCCTTTATATGGAATTTTCTCGAAATGCTTTTTTGGTACAGATGGTTCTTTTTGTATAGAAAGACCGCTTTATGATGCTTTTGATACGGAAAACCATCCTGGAAGATACTCGACCTGCACGCAAATGGGGTTAAGGTCTCTTTTTTTTTTTATCAGATTAGGTACATTGAATGAATTTAGCTGAAGAATACTAAGAAGATTCCAATGGAAGACTCAGACCCCCATAAGCCTGAAACTGAAATATGAAAACATTCCAGATCCATTTGTAATTTTTTTTGCCAGACAGTAACAAAACAACTGATACGTTATCGTTATCGATCAAGCTAAGAAGATATACCTATATAAAACAATTTGGCACATTGGCTGTTTTCTGGACTTCCATCGCGTCCTCTAGTATAGTTAAGAATTTTGTTATGGATTCTCAGAATATTGTGTGTATATGAAGTGGCTAAGATGCAAGTTGGATGATGATGGCATAGACTGCCCACCACTGAGCCAAAATTAGTGCAATGCCGGAAACATTTCGGCTTAAGGATAATAGATTTCCAGAAACTGGTAGACTACTGTCAGAGTAATTAGGAAGTGCTGTCGACTAAAGGTCATCCAAAATAAAACACTTTTCTGATGAACATGAGGTGATCCGAAATCTTTTATGAGAATCACTCTACTATTTGGCAATGCTGTGTAATACTATCTCACACGTCAGAAAATCATAATTCTAGACACTTTAATTTTACACTTTAATCAAAAAATGTAAAATGTGGTAATGAATATTTCCCTTTTTTTTATTAGAAAATAACTTCAGCAAATTGTAAGCTAACTTAATAAACACTGCAATAAATTTTTAACTGCACAGTGTATAAAAAAAAAAAAAAACAAAATACAACACAACATAAAACAACTTTAAGTCAATAAAAAATATGTTAATATGCTAATAGCCGTAGTCAGTCCTCGGGGTATGATGAAATTCTATTGAGCAAATGTCTCCATTGCCGATAATACAAAGCAAATTATAATCTACCTAATAGACCCGTAGAGAGAAGCCATTTATTAACAATGAGAAAAAAAATAATATAAAATAAAATAATAATAGAAGATTCCTTTCAGCCCTTTCTATGTAACAAAAAATATTGATTATTTGTCGTCCTTTAATATTTTGTTTAACGACATCCCAAGGAATTCCGTTTGAACTTAGACGACATCATAGAAACGTAAGAATTGTATACAAAAAGAATTTATTGGTTTTACTATATGAAAGGTAAATTTTACGCTCTATTACAAACGTAAGGACTTATATGTACGTGTGCGCACGTATATTCTGTCACATAAATGCCCACATCTACATTTAGATAGATTTGAGTGTTTGTGTGTGTGTGCATTGGCAACGTGATGCTAATCTTCGGCATCATAAATTTTGATAAATGGTGGAGGCGTCAAAAACAAGGCCACTGTGACCAAACATTAAAACAATAACAGTAATTACGCTGCCACCAGCGCCAGGAACATAACATTTTATCGATAAACTGTAAACGTCCATTAGATCGGATATATATATTGTACAGGTAATGAAGGTGGGCTGCTTAACATGATTACATTCACAGGTCTGCGCCTATAAATATTTTTTGTTATACATGTGCAGAGGGTCTTGCGATAAGTCCTACCGGCAGACGACGTTATCATCTTGAATTTGGATTATGTGTTGGGTTTGGCTGAGAAAAATATCAAAGCATTTCGTTTTTACTAACTCACTTACAACCTGCCATCACTTAGATAGAAGAAAGAGCTTCAGTTTCCTGAACTCTTCCTTCAATCCATCGCACCTTGTATTAATGGCTTCTCACGAAAGGGGTCTGACCAGCGTGAAATATACTTTTTATATCTTCCAGTTTCGTATAAGATGACCAAACCTACCATGCGTTCGTTCATCCTAATGTCATGAATTATACAACTCAGAAGGTCTCCATTAATTAGGACCATTTGTCTTTTGAAAAAGCGTTTTACTACTGTTCCCCCTGTTTGCCAATAGATGGCGCCAGCTGTCTGTGGTAGTCGATTCCAACAGAACCTAACCGTCATGTGCCAAGCTTAGACATATGGTAAAACTACCGCCTCGACACAACAGTGATTTTCTTTTGACGTCATATTCTTTTGGTTGTGTGAAAATGTATGACTTTGTGTCAAATAATCGTCATATGTGGGAAGTATTGCTTTTCTTCTTTCAATCGAAGAAAACGGCAGCTGAGGCTCATCGAGATGATTTTGATGTTGACAATCGTTCGCGTAAAGGAAGACGAAAAACCTTCGAAGACACTGAATTGACGGCATTGCTTGATGGGGATCCGTGCCAAACGCAGTTAGAGCTTTCTTCAGTATTAAAAGTTACCCGCCAAGCCATTTCCAAGCGATTGCATGCGTTTGGAATGATTCAAAAGAGAGAAACTTTGGTTCCTTATGAGTTGAAGCCAAGGGATGTTGAACGTCGTTTTCGCCTGCGAACAACTGCTTCAGTGACAAACAAAGAAGAATTTTTTCATCATGCTAAAACGGAAGATGAAAAATGGATTCAGTACAGCAATTCAAAGAAAAGAAAGTCATGGGGGCTGCCCGGTCATGCTTCTACATCGTCGCCTCGACCGAATATTCATGCTGCGAAGGTTATGCCGTGTATTTTGTGGGACCAGGTCGCCGTTATTTATTACGAGCAGTTGGAACCAAGCGAAGCCATCACTGAGGATCGGTATCGAATTCAAGTAATGCGGTTGATCCGAGCTCTGTGCTGGAAACGCACACAATACAAGGGGAGGCGCGAAAAAGTGATTCTGCAGATACAATCAATAAGTTTGCCATAAACATATTTCAATTTAACTAAAAATCAATCAACTTAGACTGGCTGTCAGCAATCGACTGTATTTGCATCTTTTGTCGGTAGCGGAGTTATGACAGCATCGTGGAGTTTTGTAAAATACTGACTCCATGGTGAATATCTAAGAATATCTTACAAGGCAATCTCAAATTGTTGAAAACAGTGCAGAAATCTGCACCTTAATATCTCTGCGGATGCTCGCCAAAACCTTTGGTACGTGAAAAAACGTTGTGTTTTTAGGTTTTATCTGAATTGTACAGGACGGCGCTCCAATTGCAATACAATAAGAAATTCAAATAAATTTTCTTTAATCAATGTAATTCATTTATTTTGTTATTGTATAGAAAATTCAATTCTATTTTATATAACTAATTGGTTTTCAAGATGATAGATCGTAAACGACCTCCTTGCTCTTTCGCGTATGTGCTACACCTGATCAGAAAATTATTCTTTGGGGGCCTGAAGGGTTGAAATAATGATTGTCTCAATTATTGTTTTAATGGGCTGCTTCAATTCAATCAATTCCCTTGGTTTCGTTTTGTATATCTCTTGGATATTAATTTGTTTAGAAATTTGCGTTAAACCGCCACAACCAGTCTGGCTATGTGTACTACCTTGCTGGAATTAAATGCTGTTGAAAGTGATACGTCTTCAGCGTAGTTCTGGATAAGAAAAAAATCCTTTAAAAGTTGACAGTAGCACGATTTGTGTGCCACCCTGTACCAGCACCTGCCAATTAGTTTAAAGGAAAAATATTATACAGTGTGACTGGTAAATGTCGCTTCCAAGATGTTACTTAAAGACGTCGGAGCAGTTTACTTTCCAGAATTACATCGAAAGAAAATCTCTTCCAACTCGTTGTGATTTCTGCCAGATGGTGAAGCTTGTCCATAGCCCGGTCTGTTATATCAGAATAGTGGCGAAGGTCTCAAATGAGCTAATTTCTAGAGACTCCATATTCTGCCAGCCCCAATGCCCCTGCCTGCCCTTTCTGCGACTGATTTGTTCTACAGGCATTATTACAAACCGAAAGTTTACAAAACTATATCAGATTTGGGTGAGATTCAGCCATGAATTTGGGCGGTAAGTGAGGCAATTCCTACTGCAACCTTCCAGACAACAAGGAATAATGCAATCTCACATGGACCACAGAGATCATGAATATTCAATTATTTTTAAAAGCCCTTTAAAAGGCTCATTATTAGAATTGTATTGCTTTTTCAAAGGAATGAAAAAAAAAAAACATAATTAATATGAATTTATGAAATTTTAACAGAATTTGGTTGAGTTTCTTAAAGCAGAAACGTTCGTCAGACCTCCTGTTTTCATGTAATTACGTAATTTGACTTAGAAGTTGCTACACATGTGTGCATTGCCTGTATTAAATAGCAATCGTAAATAAGGAATGTTATTGAACCTAATATATACTAAACTGTTTACAGTTCCAATTTATTCGACTATTTATAGACTAAAAACCTAATAAACCTACTTGACAGTCTGAAGTTAAGTCCCCTTTTCATCGCCTTACATATGCTGAGTACGGATATGTGGATTTTCTCACACGCAGGATAATTTTAATAGCCAAATAAAAACATTTGCCAGGTTCTGTTTTAATCTTTACGGTTACAGCTTTTTATTAGTTTGCATGCATGCATATGGACATTTACGGATATATGTATGTATGTATATGCGCACATATGGTCAAAATAATAAGTACACCCTATATTTTTTTTCAAGGCTCGTAGACGAAATTTTTTTAAATTAAAAGAAAAGACAAATATTAATTTCTTTTGTTATAACATTGGAATAAAATAAGTACTAAAACTATAAATAAAACAAAAATTAAATTCAGTATTTTTCAAAAAGTAAAAAATTAATCAAAAAATATTGGATAACTCTTTTTGGCATGCTGACAATAAGCTTCCTGCAGGTTTCTACTGGTATTTCATACCAAGTTTTCTTAAACAAAATTCCATAACGGATCCTTATTTTTAAGAACCTCCTTTCCAATTCTTTGTTTCAACTCTCGCCAAAGATTTTCGATTGGATTTAAGTCCGGAGATTGACCTGGCCAGTCAAGAAAGGCAACATTATTATCTCGGAACCAACCCTTTACCAACTTAGAATTGTGCTACGGATCGTTATCCTGCTGGAATATCCATCTAAGAGGCATAGTTTCCACAGCATAGTTCCGCATCGTATAAAATTAAATTTAGTATTTTTCAAAAAGTAAGAAATTAATCAAAAAACATTGGATAAAATAATAAGTACATTTAGTTAAACTAAGCAAAAAAGTAAAAAAATCAATCTTTTTCTGCTAAATTGCCAGAGTTTCGTTAAAAGCCCACCTTTATTTTCAATTATTTGGTTAACTCATTTTGGCATGCTGGCAATAAGCTATCTGCTGGTATTTCATAACAAGTTTTTTGAACAAAATTCCATAACTGATCCTTATTTTTATGAATCCCCTTTCCAATTCTTTGTTTCAACTCTCCTCAAAGATTTTCCATTGGATTTAAGTCCGGAGACTGACTTGGTCTGTCAAGAAAGGCAACATTATTATTTTGGAATCAATCCTATACCATCTTAGAAGTACGCTTCGGATCGTTATCCTGCTGAAATGTCCATCTAAGAGACATACCTTCCACAGCATAGTTCAGCATCGTATTTTCCAAGATATCTTTGTAGTGGAATCTGGTCATAGTGTCGGTAATTCGATGTATCGGACCGACACCATACCACGAGAAATAACCCCAGACCATAATATTGCCGCCCACGTGCTTGACCGTCTTCTTTGTAAAACGAACATATTTCCATATTTCCTATACACAGTCGACGAACACTCCAGACACAGTCGTTTCCAAATAAGTACATTAATTTTTGTTTCATCGCTCCACAAAATGTTTCGCCATTTTTTTTTTCACCGTCTCCTCCGGATCAATTGGAATGACTTCTTGCAAACGCCAATCAAGCCTTTAATTTATTTTTTCTAAGCAAAGAAACTCTGCTGGACATCTGTCCTGGTCAATGTGCTTACAATTACATTTCCAACATTTACATTTACATTTACAAATTACATTTCCAATTTCTGCTGACATCGCTCTTGAAGGCACAAACGGGTCCTTCGCAAGTGTTACCATACGGATATCTGTTGTTTTTGAACTTTTCTTCGGGTCTTCCGCGAGTTTCGACAGGCGTTTTAGGCTTTAAAGCATTTTGTGCAAAAAATAGCTACCGATTCATAGTTTCTGCTGTAGATCGATGACTTTTGTCATTTTCTCTTAGTTTTGAAACAGGTTTTTTCTCCTCCGGAGAACAATGACTTTTTCGACCCATGGCTGACTTTTTTTACTATATATTTTGTTATGAATAAAGATAAACAACAGTAAAATAACCAGCCTTTTGACAAAAACTACGGCAGACTGCGAAAATATTAAAGAATTGAGCTATGTTTTTATTATTTTGCCCAAATACTGAAATCACACCTAAAGAAAACTAACTCACAATGAAAACAATGGGGAAGCCCTAGTTTTGTTTATACTTTTAAGGGCATTACCATATTAAAGTTATTTAAATAAAAAAGAATTGCCATGTTTACTTTCCGTTAAAGTAACTAAAATTAAACATATGAGTACTTATTTTTTCGACCATATGTGTACATTATGTAAGACCAAAGCCAACAATGGCTTGTCTTTCACGTAATATAGTTCACCTACACGTAAATGTAACATACATAATTGCTGAAAAACGTGATGTTGTTAATTTGCTGCATGTCATCACAAATGTGTCAAATACTCAGCACAGTGCAAATAACCACCCATATTTCCTATACAACTAGTATGCAAGCAGGGTTGTGCAAATTACAGTAGGCATTATGAATTACCAAAGAATGCAATGAAAATCTTAGGTATCGCCTACAACTCCCTAAGCAAACTGCTCTATCAATTTGGAATCAATCACTTTGTGTATACCTGCCAACATACAAATTCCCGCGTGTTCATTAGGTGAGACAGCTCAGTTGAAATGTTGATTCTTCAGCCTATGAATGCATCATAAGTACAATAGAAGCTTGTGACACATTTGCAACGTATGGAACGTCAACTCAATGTCATCCACTATACCGCTATATGTATGTATATGAGCACCGTAGTAAGCGTCACATCTACATACTACAGACTCCTTTAGATGTTTCTACAACCACTGGTACACAGTCAAACATAAAACATCAATAACATCCACAGGGCACGTGGGAAATTATTGGAACAAAAATGCCAAATGCAACGAAATGAAGGAACCATGGCCACTTTGGCATTTCCGACATCGACTATGCCCCGTCAGCCCACAAGGACGCCAATAACAGTAGTCATACACACATACACACAAAGGCACATACACATTTGTGCACATACCTACCTACTCATACAACATCGTCTATAAACAAAACCAATAACGGCAATAACAAATATGTGAAGTACATAAAACTATAGTCACCTTTCGATATATGTACAGTTATGAAATTCTTGTAAAATATCGAGGAAAAAAAAGTAGAAGACTACTTGTGACGCATGCATTCGTTTTTAGTATGGCAAAAGAGGAGGTATGATACGCTTTAGTCCTGTAGGATAATAAAGAAGCTAGCTTCACAATATTTGTTGTTTAAATATTACGAACGAAAGAGGATAACGGAGAATTCTTGGGATATTTTGTTCTGTGAATGTAAAAACTGTTTCATTTAATGCAAATATAAACACTTGCGACTTATTTTATTAAGTTATTCCTGTCGTTAAATCTTGTGCACCCTATTTCTACTTCATTTCCTTTAAAAGTATCTATTGTGAAAAAACTTCATGTTAGGCTGCGACATTTCAAAGCATCACCACAATTCGAAACAAGGATTCGTTTTGAGTAAACGGTCTAAGTAAATGATTCTCTTCAGAGTATCGAATTGTCGACTTCAGTACCGATATCTGAAGTATTTAGTACAAAAGTACGAGATTTCAGTGTTTCTTCCAAAAGCGATAAAGATTTTTTTGTTTTGGCGTAGAGGACCACTGCTAACCCTCACCGTCCAACATAATAATCTGCATATGAACATACTGTATTTGATTGATCCCAGTGCTTCTTCAAAAGCAACACAACACATTTGCCATATGATGGATACTAAGTCGATAACAAATGCAAGAGAAGTTGCGATTCCACATTCAAAGAGATTTTTTTTGTGGCGTAGAGGACCACTACTAACCCCCACCGTCCAACACAATACTCTGCACCTAAACATACTGTATCTGATTCATCCCAGTGCTTCTTCAAAAGCAACACAACATATTTCTCATATGTTAGATGCTAATTGAGAAAAATGAGAGATTTTTTTTTTGGAGGACCATTTCTAACCCTCGCCGTCCATTGTAAGGAAAAGTTTTCGGTAAGAACTTAGGGGAGTTGTCGCTTTTTTTCGAAAACTCAGTTTTGACAGTTGCACATTCATTTTACTGTCTTATGCAAAGACAACAAAGCGTATACTGCTTGCAACATGAACATTATCAATTATTATTTACACATTTCCGACTTCTTCGATCCTTCAGCATGAATATAAAGGGTGTCCCAACAAGAACAGTCAATGGTGTTCGATATCGGTGAAATGATAACCAGTTTTTTCGTGTCTAGAATTGAAGAAATGAATGTGGAGGGCATGTGGTTTCAACAAGACGGCGCCACATGTCATACAGCCAGAGAAACAATTCAATTGCTGCATCAGTCATTCCCCGGTCGTGTTATTTCGCGTTTTGGGGTTTTTTGAAGTCGATGGTTTACGCGAATAAGCCGACGGCGACTCAAGTCTTAAAAGAGGAAATTGGACGCTGCATTAATGAAATACCGCAGCATTTATGCAAAACGGTCATTGAAAATTTCATTAAAAGATCGCGTGTTTGCCAGCAAAGCCGCAGCGGCCATCTACCCGATGTGTTGTTCCATACATAACCTCATTCTGTCTACTTTACGATATAATAAAATTTTACGTTTTTTTTTTAAATATCTGTATTTTATTTAAAATTTAAATCTTGCGTTCTTGTTGGGACACTCTGTACAATATTCAGTTCAATGGTACAAAAAACCCTTACGCACATATATGTATGAAATTGAGAATTATTGTGCTTGCGAGATATTATACAATTCATATATAATAAATTATGTTTTCTTTATTCATTTGAAAAGTAATACGCTCGCTGATGCTTTTGCGACATCAATATTTATTACAGCCTGAAGGATGCAGCAGTAATTCCTTCAATTTTTTGTCGAACACATTGCTTATACCATCCATACTTGTTAGTTTTCTTTAGTAAACTTTGCGCTCGCTATAAGACTGGAAGAAAAAATCACATACTACGAGAGTGGTCCCAAAGCGGCCCACCATTTACCATTTCTTTATTTTTCAACATAATCTCCTTTTAGCTCGATGCACTTTTTCCAGCTATATTCAATAGCTTCTATACGCTGTTTATAGTAAGAACTGTTAAACTCCTTAAAATAGCCATCAACCGCAGACTCCACCTCCTCATTGTTGGAAAATATTTTACCACAAAGCTACCTTTTTATGTTTAGAAATAACAAGAAGTGTGGAGGATCTAAATCTGGCGATTAAACAATACGCGATTAATCAATTCGAACTTCAATTCCCTAATTTCGGCCATCGGAATAGTTGATGTCTGAACTGGAGTATTGTCTTGATGGAACCACACTTTCTTCTTGGCCAAATGCAGTCTTTTTCCCGTAATTTCATCACATAAACGCTGTAATAAATTAGCATAATATTCGCCGTTGATGGTTTTCCTTTCTGAAGATAATCAGTCGAAAAAATCAGACGCTTTGACCTTGCTTGGAGATGGAACCGCCTTCGCCTCCTTTGGATACGATTTTCCCATTCCAGTCCACTGATTTTACTGTTTTTTTTATCTCAGATGTGAAAAAAGGTGGACATATGTCTCATCGACGTAAAAATTTGGCGTTAATACCGTGAAACATCGCCAAACACCCTACTAAAACATCTTAACGATTCTGTTCTTGCTCTATACGAGTAGAAAGCAAGCGCAACACCCATCTTGCGCACAGCTTCCTCATCTTCAAATCTTCGGTCAATATACGATATCTAGCACTTTTTGAAATGCCTATCACTTCAGCCAGCTCACGAACCTTCAGCCGACGGTCATTCAACACCATTTTGTGAATTTTCTTAATCGTGTCTGGCGTGGACATCTCACTTGGCCCACCTCTACGGTGCTTGTCTTGGCAGCTCGTACGGCCTCGTTTAAACTCTACTACTATCCAATATTTTACGGTCGTTAGTGAAGGAGCAGACTCCCCCATAGTAGAATCTAGCTCGGCTTTAATATTGGTTGGACCGGAGACCTTTCAAATGGAAATATTGAATTACATAACGGTGACCAATTTTTTCCATGTTTACAAATTCACTGGGATCGCTTACTTTTAATTGTTCAAAAAAAAAAAAAATTATTAAACAACGCTGCGCCGTGAAACTCAAAAAATATGTTTTATGTGATAACCACTTTTCACCAAAATAATTTTTCCAACTGCTGGCACCATTTACATGTTAGTTGGGCTACCTTTTGGACCACCTCGTTTAGAGAGAGGAGCCGTGGATATACAATTTTTTGAAATCTATCTGTTGGGTGATTCTTATGACAGCAGAATGGTTTCGACGGTTGGACGAGCACACAGAATTGAAATGAATTTGTTCGGGGGAAAAAGTCTTTCACCGTCTTTATGGAACATGTTGGTGGCTACTTTCCTCAGGGTGATTAAGGATAACCAGCCATAGTCGAATTACAAGATCGAGGTACAAAATCGGAAAAAATTGCCCCACGTTCGGAAAGTACGTTATGATTCACAAAATATAAAGACTAGTCTAATTTATGGTAATGAATTCTATTAATTTTAAACTATAGGAGATAAAGTGGCTTTGATCAAATCTGCATTTGGCCAACCGGTAAGTAAGTGATTTATTCGCCCACTCACAGTTTCTTCTCTAGCTTTTGGGTGCAATTGCATTTCTAAAGTTTTGAGTGTGTAGACAATTCGGGAATTGTGATGTTTACCATATATTAGGCCATTTGTTTGGGGGGGGTACTAGAAAGGGTGGAACAAATTATCCCATTGTCTTCAGTGACATTGTCTATCTATGTATGTACCACCGCCAATTATGTTATTGATTCCGGTTTAAAATGAAACACAAGAACCTCTTGAGTGATTGTAATGTAAATACTTTATTAAAAACACTTCTTAAGTACTACACGTGAAATTCTTACTTAGCTAACTTAACTTAACGTATATATGGAAAGAGAAAGACCGCATTTTCTTATCGTAAGCTACACTTCTCAATCCATCCACTATCGTCACTTCAACCGTTCTTATCTAACATTCTATTATTGTCAATATGCTACAAGAGACCACCCGCCTTATCTTTGTTACTTCGCGTGAGTCCCTGTAGCGCCCCATAAGAGAACATCCACATGCAGTGTGGATAAACCCATGCACACTGAGCAAGGACGCATTTTCTTTGTCGCCACTTGAAGGATACATATATTATCTTATCATCACCCGCATGGTTCTTTACACGCTAAACCACTCTCCTGATGATAGGCAAGACGCTACAAGAGACCACATGTATGATCTTTATTACATTGCTTCATGTGCGTCTCTTTGATGTCACATCATCTAATAATCACATGTAAACAAATCCATGTGTTATTATTAAAGGAGTCAGAAACTAAGAATTGTATTTTTATTCGTTTCAGACTTTTCGAACATTTCATGTGATTATAATTTCCCAGCTTTTTTCCCTCCTCTCTTAATATTACACAAAATCTCTAATGCAGGTTACGTGTTGGACCGGAGCTACAATTTTTTTATTTGTCGGTCATCTCATGTTATTTTCTTTATGAACCACCTACAACAACAGCAGTAACAACA
>JAHXMU010032716.1:0-15058 GCA_019455685.1 Philornis downsi | reverse complement strand
GACTTGATTTCTTCTTGGTGATTTCTTCCTTTCTAACAGCATTTTAACAATGAAACTTTAACACCTATGCTTAATAGGCTATTGCCGTAATCCCGCCGTGCATTATCAGCTCGACATCGAGGTGTCGCATGGCGTTTCCTATAGTTACTGATGCGGGCAATGTTAATAATAGTGTCATTATTAAATAATTCTGGCCGCCTAAGTATTGGTTTGTTAGGAAAGTTCGTTCCCTTATTCTTCACGACGTACAGTTCCTTCAAACACTATGGGAACTTCCTCCCACTTCTACTATTGTTTACATGTGTTCTTGATTTAGTCGTTAATTATTGTAGTGTTTAAAAAAAGTTTTAAAAATGAGCGAAAAAGAGCATTTTAGCATATTGTGCTGTATTATTTCCGAAACTGAAAAACTGCTGAAGCCAGCCGTATGAAGAAAACGGACCAAATGAAAGAACTAGCCAGAAATGGTTTAAAGGACGGGCGATTTCTCCGTAACGGACGCTTCCAGATCAGGACAACTAAAATAAACTGTTTGCGAGAAGGCGAGATTTAATTACTGTTAATTCCCGTGCAACAATTAGAGAAACAACTGAATCGTCAAAAACTGTCAGCTTTGGTGGGAAACTTTACCTCACCCACCGTACTCCCCAGACTTCGCCTTGTCCGACTATCACCTATTTCGCAGTCTGAACAACCACTTGAAGGATTTGAATCTCCGTAACGACGGGGAAATGAAAAATCGAATTAAACGTTTGTTTTCAAAAAAACCACGCTAGTTTTATGAAAGAGGAATTAAAAACCTCCCAGAGAGGTTGGATGAAGTTGTTAAAAAGGGGGAGATTATATAATAGATTAAAATAATTGTTTTCTTGTAAATAAATTTCTTTGAAAAACTGAACGAATTTTCCGAATCAACCGATAGTTTCACTTCCACTTTTATGCATATTTATCATTTCCAAATCTAAACAAAATTAGCAGTTGTTTTTAAATTGAATTACATTTAAGTACTATTAATTTGTTTGGATTCGACTGCCACATAATTACACTTGACAGAAACATTGTTCCACTGTCCAACTCTGATCCAAAAATAAAATTTCTTTGATCAAATGAAAAATGACTGCTTTTCATTGCTATAATAACTCTCATGAAAAAATTAAAATTCATTGGTGATTACGCAAATTTTTATCACTTTGCTCCAAAAATTGCGGTGAATTTAAGCTCCGCGGATGCATTTCTGTTGCTGGGGATGCATTTCTCTTCTTCTACCTAGTTTTCTATGTTAAATTGACCATGCTGCACCTCCGAAATATATCACTTCAATAAAGGTTAGAGAACAAATTTGCTTTTTGTAACGTTTATAGAAAACCCGCCTTTCTCCAGTATAGAACCATCTGTCTCTATCGAATGCGTCAAGTAGTTGAGTAATTATCAAGTCAAGCAAATGTTCCTCAAACTGTGACGTTCGGAATCAATCGTCTTAGAATAGAATGCATGTAAACTTACTGAATGTGAAAAACTTTCCCGTATATCAGTCATAGAATGCAGGGTAATTTGTTTAATACATTAAACAATCTGCTCAATTCGTTTTTTACATATTTAGTTAATGAAGTCAGTGCTTCTCAATAGAACTCTGCTCTCTTCTTGAAATGGAGAAAAGGAATTTTCAACGCATTTTTTTTTTTTCGTTCTTTTAGAACAGTCATTTTTTGTCTATCTTGGTCGTGATATCATGATATAAGAATCAAAATTTTTCCGATAAACAAAATTTTCGATAAGCACGTTTATTCGGTAGAAAATGAAGTTATTACCCCCACCATTAGTTATCTAACGTCTCAATATCCGTTTAAATCATTACCTTTTTGTCAGAAAAATCAAGCTTCATTGGCCTTTATCATAGCATATTCTCTTTAGCAATGTGTATCAAGAACATGTCCAGATTTTCTTATTTATCATTAGAATACTTCAGCACAAAATTTACGAAGAACATTTTTAATGATCGAATTATCCTGTGAGAGTATTAATAATAAATGTCAAATTAAACCGAAAAAACACGATTTCAAACTCGCGTAATTTTAAAGTGATGTATGCGGCATAAAAATGGACCAGGTTTTATGTAAATAATCACAACCCGCATAAAGGCGCGATACTTTTTATTACGTCTTTAAATTGCCTAATTTTGTGCTCTGACCACGATATTAAGGGAGATATCGGATTCTAGAATATTTATCTGGGCGTAGTTCAAGGTTTTGGCAAAGCAGAACAGGATTCCCAAAAAAAAAAAAACTTGGAATATAGGTAACTAACTAGTGTGTACTGTGGTCAAGGGACCTGAAAAAAATCGAAGAATAAAAAAAGAAACCGAGCAAAGAACCGAATTATAGAAGAGTAAAAATGTAAAAGAATAATTAAAGAATAAAAATAAAGCATTAAATGCAAAATAACGGTCATCTATAGGAATAGTTATTTGTAGCGTAGAGATAGTGAAAGTATAATTAATGTAGTGAAAACGTTGTGAAACGTAACGCTAAAGATAAAGAAATTAAGTGCTTTGAACGGAAGTTGGCGGTAAAAATTAAAAAAAAAATAGGAATGTTCATTTCATCCGCCATGTTAGAATTACTGTTTTGAAGCTTAGAAATTTACGCTTCTGAGAGCTGCTTTAGGCCCAGGAAAGGCAAATAGCTATTGTTTTCCGGTAGTGGACAAAGTATAGGAGTAAGTGAGTGGCTCCATTAGATTACAGGGTGTTAAATGTCGTTCGTGAATATATAACTAGGCGGGAATCATTTACCTGTTTTTTGGCGTTTAGTTATTGTATCTTGTTGTTTGTTTTGTTTCATAATTCTTTTTCGTTTTCAGATGCTGATATTTTTATTTGTTCAAGAGAAAAATTGTATTCATTTAAATCATTTATTGCAATAAAAAATGTATTAAATCTAGAGAAATGAAAATAAATAGAGTTATAATATAAATTTCGAGGGCGGTCCCAAAACTAGCCGACCTGACATATAGATGGTGCCAGTAGTTGGAAAAACATATGTTTTGGTGAAAAGGTGCAACCTTATATAAAACATTAAATTTCAAGGCGCCACGTTGTTTAGTGTTTTTATTTGAGCCATCAAAAGTAAACGATCTTAGTGAATTTGTAAACATGGGCAAAATTGTTCACCGTTATGTAATTCAATATTTCTAATTGAATTGGTTCTATCCAACCAATATCTCTATCCTTCATTTACGACTGTAAAATATTGGATAACAGAGTTTAAACTAGGCCGTACGAGCTACCATGACGAACACCGTAGTGGATATCCAATTAAGGTGTAGACGCCGGACACGGTCACAAAATGGTATTGTATGATTATCGACTGAAGGTGCATGAGATTTGAAGATGAGAAAGCTGTGCGCAAAATGGGTGCCGCGTTTGTTTTCAATAGAGCAAAAACAGCGTCATGAAGATATTTCAGTAGAGTGTTTGGCGATATTTCACCGCAATAAAGCCAAATTTTTGCTACGATTTATAACCATTGATGAGAGAGACATGGGTCCACCACTTCACACCTAAGACAAAGAAATAGTCGAAGCAGTGGACTGGAGTGGAAGAATCTTGTCCAAAGAAGGCGAAGAGGGTTCCATCTGCAAGCTTGGGATTATTTTTATTGATTATCTTCAGAAAGGAAAAACCATCAACGGCAAACATGCTACTTTATTGTAGCGTTTACGTGATGAAATTATGGAAAAGAAAGGCCACATTTGGCGAAATACGATGCTCCGGTTCACACATCCATTTTGCGATGACCAAAATTAATGAATTAAAGTTCGAATTGCCTTATCACGCAACTTATTCGCCAGATTTGAAAAAACGGCTCGGCTCTTACTACAAACAGGGTATAGAAGCTATTGAATGGAAAAAGTGTGTTGAGCTAAAAGGAGATAATGTTGAAAAATAAAAAACAATTTTCCAAACTTTTTTGTATTTCTAAACTTTTTGAATTTGTAAAAAACATTTTCTAGATTAACACATTTATGAGCCTTTTTTGTTTATGTTATGTTGGTTGTTCCTCTTTTGAAGTGTAGTGTTACAAGAAATTACTTCAGGAAATTTTATAAAGTAAAAAAATTCCATTTATTTTTAACAGAAAATTTTACTCTGTCAAAACATTTTCTTGCACTGTTGTTCGATTATCGATAATAAAGAGTTATCCATTCATCGTTTTCAAATAAAGTGAAATAAAACACACATAAAGCTATGATTCCGATGCAACTTCTCTGGCTTGGTTGCAGCGTGAATCCTTTTGAGGTAGGTTTCGAAAAAATACGTTTGATTCAGAGTTTTTGTAGTAAGTTTAAAATATTTTTAAGCGGTTATCGGTTGTTAACAAGCCATATTCGTAAACGCAAATCTTTTACTAGATAAACACCATTTTAGATGACAGGTATTTAACAGCTGATAGCCGTGCTAGACCGGCGGTTTTGAAACCATTAAATGAATAAGAAATCACTTTTGTTTAATGCTGCAAGCTGTTTTTGCAGATCGATTTTAGCAAAAAAGACCCGAAATTCGAATTGATTTCGACACTAGAATAAACTTCTTTATTAGAGTGTTTCAAAACAACTAAAAACAAAATATTTTTTGATACAATATAAAAACGAAAATATCGAAATTAGGCAATTAGCCTAACTGCTTACATTTAAATTCCAATAGAGTACAGAGCTAAAAGAGATGCATTTAACTATTTATTTTCCAAAGAGAGATATTTACGTGTAGGTGTGTGTGCAAGCAATAGACAAAACATAAATAACGTTTAGCTTATGTACGAAATAATTGACCAAAATAATAAAAAAGGATGTTGATGTTTAACAACCTGCAGGGTTAACAATGTTATTTTAGTTATAAAATGCGGTCCCTTTTAATTATATCATTACAAATAATATTTATAGCATTTGTAATAACCCCCCCAATATCCAGTAACACACGGTCTTCAACTTTTAATTCGTTTTATTAAATTTACTTCTTTTTCCGATCGACAACTAAAACACATTTCATTCTACTCAGAAACACAATAACATAAAAACATATGTTACAAAACAACGTTGCCATATTTTTGTAAACTGTAAACATAGCTTAGCGTTCCCATAGCATTGATTAATTTTTTATGAGATTCTATTTAAATTAATATTACTTTTTAACATGAAAATCTGATTATTTTAATTAATCAATTTGTTACTATTTATAGTTATTACTATTATAGTTAAGTAAGTTACTTTTACAGCCTTACCACATTGCGTGATCTTAACGCAAGTTTGCACCCAAAATACCACAATGTATTCCAAGCATTGCCCGTTAATGCTTTCAGAATACATTTATGCCAGCTTAAATTGGACATGGAGCACTAACAACCAGCAAGTACATTTGAAAAAAGAATGTGGTGTTCTATTCCCACTCTGCCTTTTAATTTGTAATTGTAATTTTTGATTTTCAGTTGATTGTACCAATTTGTTGATTTGTATTTAGCAAAAATATTGGTAAAATTGCGTATTAAGCTGGTTTCGCCCCCACTCGATTCATTTGCGACAAAGACTGATCTATGGGGAAAATACGTATGCAATTTTTTGTGGCAACGATATCTCCTGCCGGTTTGAACAATCGCCAAATACCTAAAATCGCTGACCAATTCGTCAGTCGCACTTTTATGATTTTCATTGCCAAAAATGTTTTGAAATTGCTATATCTGACAGTTCTGCCTTCTTGACAGAAATAGGGAACATGAATCCAGTTATTTTATAATTGGTTTAAATTATTATGGGACATTGCACTATGGGGAAAAAAGCGATATTTTTGGCATTAATTAAAATTTTGCCCGAATTTAACTAACACTAAAATGGAATTTTGGTTTTTTTTTTATTTGGACCACGTCTTCCTCCGCCTCCCCCTTAAAACATTAGGTCAGGTTTGGCATAAATTCGGCACCTTGGCTTTTTTTATTTTCGTTACTTTTTCCTAAAAGGGCATAAAACGCAAATAAAATAGAAGAAGAAAATTTTTGGTGCCGGTCCATATTTCCCGAAATATAGGCCTCCAAATCTTGAACGTATAATCGCTCATAACTTGACTATTTATAAACCGATCCTGTTGAAATATATGTCACTAGAAAGCTGTTTTAAGAATCTGTAAGTTTGCATCTAAAAATATTTTATTTTATTAACCCATTAGGGGCCAGTACTAAAAAAAAAACAATTTTTTAACCTCACTTTTTGGATAAAACCACTTAAGTTTAATGTGTTTATATTTTTTGGTAGACTCAGACGATAGACAAGGCATCAGCCTTTGTGTTAAGGTATAAAACTGCTCATTAACCCTTCAAAGACCGGAGATATTTAAATCTTTTTTTAATTTTTTTTAAATTTTGGCAAATTTAATTTTATGAAAGCAATAAATTGTTTGACTTTTTGTGTAATTAACTGATGTTGCTCATCTGATAAGTTTTGTTGTTTAATATTCCCCAAAATAAATTCTTTTACATTATCTGCTTGTTGATTTTTTTCTGCTCCAAATTTCAAGCAGTGTTGAATGGCAAAACTCGTATGAAACTACAAAATGAAGTTTTTTCCCAAAAGGAACAAAAAGGAGCAAAAAGTGTTAATGATGTTTGATTATATACAGTTTGATTAATAACTTTTAACTGATATATTGCAAATACCTTTCTATACACAGAAGTTATATTCCACAGAACACACATATATTTGTTAGTTTCGACCTAAAAAACACATCAACAACACACGGAACAACTACACAATAAAACACAACTATTATTAAAACTGTATTAACAATATATTTTACATACCTTGACTAACTTCTTCCATATTTATACTTTTTCACTGTGTTTACAATTTATGTTTTACTCACGCTCAAAGTTGGTAAAAATTTCGCGCGCATTTTCTGATCATAATGCAACAGTGGAATAGCTTACTTTCCCCCCTCATAAAATACATAGGGTGCACCATAAAAATTATAAAAAAATCTTCTTTATTCCGTGATGAGTATAATAATTTAAAAAACCAAAACAGTTTTAAAATTTTGAACAACAAAAAATTGTATTTATGCCAAAATTATTAACGTTTTACCCATAGTGCATTGAAAAAAAAGGCTGCCGGGATTATGGTATCACTCTTTTACCCGTCGCTTTTGAGTATGATTTGCAACATTTTAAAGCGTTTTTCCTGATAAATACGCAGTTGAACACTACCACCAGGAGAATAATCTTACTGAGCCATTTTATTCATTTATTATTTTATTAGTTAACAAACAGCCCTCTTTGTCGACACATTGACAGACACATAATGATGAGTTAAATATTTAGGTTTATATTAAGATATAATACGGACTCAACGCACGTTATTTAAAATTATGACAAAGTTTTTAGTGAGGGGAAATAAAAGCATCATAAAAGATGAATATCTTATACATCTGAATCAGAGAAAACCCGTATTAATGAGAACTGCCTGGGACATTTTTAAAGCTAGCAGGTAAAGTGTTCCAAAGCCTTGATGATCGGTTGTAATTAAAAGGATTTAGAATGTTGCTCTTAAAGCGCTCAATGCGTCACTGCGAATTCTTATTAGTGTTTGAAAAGATAAAATTAACTGAGGGGTGTTATTTATTTCATAACACAAAAGAAATAGTGGAGGCAACGTGTATAAAAAAAAGTATTCAAAGGAACGTCGAAGAAATTGTCTTGCGTAATCGGTCCTGAATGTCATAAACATATTTTATCCTCCTTTGCCAGAATCAATTTTATTCACGTTTGTCACGCAAGCCCTATTATTTACTTTGATGATGTATATGATACGCGCTAGCACGCGCTAGTAAATATTTGCAATGTGTGTTGTAATTGGCATCAATAGCGAATCTAAAACATTACGTTTTGTTTTCGGAATTAATAACGTTTTTTTTTTGAACATAAATGTAACGTGCAAATATATGACAATCATTTTGACGACGATGTTATGTTAAATAATTTTTAGTTGTGATTATTCCCATGAGTCCAGTAAATTGCAAGAGGATTTAGATATATTTCCAGATGGTGCCAGGTTTGTTGCATGTACCTAAATCTTGGAGCCCTATTATTTCTTCTTCCACCTTTTCCGCCTCTCCGGAAATTTTTGGATTTTTCTCTAGAACAATTTTAGATTGCATTGGTAATTTTGTGTTTTTACTATATTCTAAGCCATATTTTTTCACCAAATTAGATATATATCCCGGTTGGGAAATAGATAATTTACCATCATTATAATCAATACATAAACCAATGCAGTTTTTGGTTGTAGCATGTCCTTAACATCAAAGTTATTTTGTAATGTCTTCCAAAAACTTTTAAGAAAATCGTATTTGTTGTAAGCCACATAGAGAGCCACAAGAATAGTATTTGAATCGTCGTTTTTAAAGTAAATACACTGCTCATATCTAGATTGTTTTAATCCAAAAAGTTTAATGACACTATCGATTCTTTTAAACCATTGACGACCAGCTTGCTTTAATCCATAAATAGCTTTCTTTAACTTGCATACTTTATCTATATCAGGTTTTGAAAATTGTCGTTCAATAATCTTTACATCTCTACTCTTTACAATATGCCTTTCGCCATTTTTCTAGAATCTATATGCTTTAGATTCCTCACAATAGCCTACTAAAATATATTCCTCACTTCTAGGTTGCCATTTTCCTTTCCCAGGCTTCTTATTCAAAACGTACGATTTACTCCCTATCTGACGCAAATGTTTCACATTGGGACTTTTGCCAGTCCAAAGTTCGAATGAAGTTTTAGTTTTATTCAAATTTGTCGGACATCTATTTCGGATATAGGCCGCAGTGTGAATCATCTCTGCCTATAATATTTCTGGCAAATTCGCATCTATCATTAGGCACCTAGCCGTTTCCACAAGTGTCCTGTTCATACGTTCCCCGACACCATTTTGTTGCGGTGCATACTCAGCAGAAAGTTGGTGCTTGATACCATTGGACACAAAATACTTACTGACGTCACTGCTTATCATTTCCTTTGCATTGTCAGTTCTTAAAACTTTAATTTTAATTTCTTTAAAAGATTCTAAATATTCAGATATATTTATTTTTTTTTTATTTTTTATTTTTTCAAAAAAAAAAAAAAAAAAAAAAAAGACAGTAATACTAAGCCTTTAAGGCCAAAAATGCGTATTACACAGCAATAAATTCTTAAGTATCTATAAAAATCTTAAATCTATTTATAGAGATGTGTAAATATATAAGTATATGTCAATATTATCACCAACGTTGGCTCGCCAGCCGTAATTACAAAAAGAAAAAATAATATTAAACAAATTAAAATGAAAGTTATATCGATCCTAATTAGTAACAATGGTATACGAAGTCATGCAGTTATTAAATTTCCATTGAAGAAAAGTGTGCAAAAATTCTTGAACGAAAAACATTGTTAGAATAAGAGAATAATGCTGAAATATTTATTGTAGTGATAATGCTCCCGATACCAATTCTAGCCCATAAATAATTTGAGGCATTAGAAGCGCCCAAGCCAGTCTATATTTGACCCTAATCGTCAGATAAATATTAGTTGAGTAGAGGCTACGTAATACTCCATATAGTTTGGAGCGCACAGAGTCAATATGAGTTTCAAAAATCAGCCTATTGTCGATCACAACACCTAAGCATTTAAAACTACCAACAAACTCAATTCTCCTGCGCCCCAAATATATGTTATATCCTGCATTACTACTTGAGCAGCCAAACGAAATAGCTTTAGTCTTGAACGGATTAGTCACTAATGAATTATGAGCAGTCCATTGCACAGTGCAGTCGAGGCAATAATTTATTTTATTCTCCAGTGCATCAGGAAAATCTCAATCACCATTAAAGTACAGCAAAATGTGATCAGCAAACAGGAACGCAGAACAAATTCCATTATCTAAATAATCCATTAGATCATTAACATAAAATGAGAAAAGAAGCGGTCCTAAGACCGAGCCCTGCGGCACGCCCGAGTTTAGAGCCAAGACATTCGAATTTCTTCCATTCAAATTTACAAACTGAAATCTGTCACACAAATAAGACAAAATGAAAAGTTGAACTTATGGATAGAAAAGTTAAACTTATGTATGTATAAGTTTCTCTATCATCCTTCTGCGGCATATGGAGTTGAAAGCCTTAGACAAATCCAAAGAAGCTAGAACACTATACATGTTACGATTCATGTCCTTCCTGATGGTATCGGTTAGAGACAAAAGTAAACTTGTTGTATTATAACCCCGTCAAAAAGCGTACTGATTTTCAATAATTTTACTCCCAGATTGTGCTATAATTTGATCTTTCAATAAGTGCTCAAAAACCTTAGATAGTACAGGGAGAATAGAAATAGGCCGCAAATCATCGGGCCCACTTACAATAGCAGTTTTCGGTATAGGAATAACACGAGCAGTTTTCCAAGCTTGTGAAAAACAGACGTTGTCAAAATAGAAGAAAGTAACAATTTCACACATATAAGGAAAAATTAATTTCAAAAATTGTACCGGAATACCATCCACACCAACCGAATTATGTTTAATTTTATTCAAAGCTACAGCGACTTCGTCAGTACTTACACATCTAAACGCTATCGAATCATCAACGTTATGAAACGATTCAAATTCAAAATTAGTTGTATTAGTTTGTGAATTACCAACAAAAAACGAATTAACCTCATCGACATTTCCATTATAAACTACAATCTTACTACCAACACAATCATAAAATCTCAAAATCCGCCATAAATGATTACAATCAACATTATTAAAAAGTTTAGAAAACTAATTTCTCCCAACCAATTCTATTGAAATCACGGTACTCCACAAATTCATCCAAAAACTCTACAACAACATCAAAAGAAGCAAAAACAAGAGCATGATGTGAAATGGAGGGACATATCGCTTGACTAGAGAAATGTGTCATAGAAGAACCACTCACTAACATGAAGTCAATTAAGGAAGTAGTACCGTAGGTAATATCATAGTGCGTAGGTTTAGAATTATGTAGTACTGATAAATTTAACCTGGTACAAACAGAACGAATTAGATAAGATCTCGATATATTAAACATGTTACAGTTAAAATCGCCAACAACTATAATATTTGCATAATTTAAGAAAAGGTCATAATGAAGTTCTTCGAAGGCTAAAACATTACCTACTGGAGACAGGTAAACCACACCAAAAAGAATCTTCGCTTCACCAGAAAATAGTTCCAGAAACAATGACTCGCACTACCCTAAAACTGAAGTGTGAAATACAATATTGTGTTTAAGCTTACTTGATATATAAATGCCAGCACCACCTCCTCTAGTGCCAACGCGATCATTTCTATAAAATTTATATCCTGGGATATCAACTGCTCGATTAGAAATATTCGATTTCAGCCACGTCTCAGATATGCCAACAACATCGAGTAAAGAACCAAATAAAATGGATTTTAATTCATCAAAATTATTGTTAGTTGCAGAAGGTCTTATGCTCTGACAATTGAGATGTGCAACATTTAGTTTATCTGTACACGAGTTCAAAGCAGAATTTATATAAACATTGTTACTAATAACAGGACCAAGATTCAAGTTAAAAGACATCAAAGTTGAAAAAAGTAACTACAATGGGGAACCAAAAGATGCTAAATAATTGTTGGCAAAATGCACAATTCATAAAAACAAACATTATGAATTCATTAATTACAGTTTAAAAGCAGAAGATTGAGATCAAACACTGTTTAGAAACTTCAAGAAGAAAACAAAATCAAGATAAATTAAGATAGTAATTCAAAGAGTTAAAAAAATGAAGTCTCGTAGAAGGTGAGATAATAATAATAATTTTAAACAATTAAGTAAAAACCCCATCAAGTACATCAAGCATAGAGGCACATTCCGTAACGTCACGAACAACTTAGCACAGAGATTATCGGAATTAATAACTTTAAATTTTGTAACAATTCGTTGACGTGGAAGTTTTCTACATAAGGCATTTAGCTTGGCACCAGTTGGAAAAAGGTGGTCATTGAGATATACCCTAGTAGTTAAATCCGGACTAATACTTTTAAAAAGATCACATACTCTCAACGAACGATTTTTGAGGTACTCCTTCATAATAGCATCTCGGACATAAACATTATTAAATTTCAGCAGACACAAGTTTTTGGTTATATATGTAATGAACATGATTGATATCATGAGCAGCTACCTCCACTTTGTAAAACTGACATAGAGCTTTAATTGCAGGTAACAAATCATCAATCCCCATTGGAAAGCCGCTAATAACAATGTCTGCATGATTTAGCCTACGATGCAAGGCATTATTCTCTGACTTCAAGGCTGAAATTTCAGAGGTTGTTGAATCAATCCGTCGGTTTGTTTGTTGCAGTCCATTATGTCAGTCTTCATTTCACTCAGGCAAGATTACATTTCCGATTTAATTTCCCCCAAAGCAGTTCTAATGGCATCTCGCTCGGCATAACTGCTTGTTATAAACGAATCAAATTTTCTATTCAGTTCGCGAATTTCATCTGCCACACCGTTCTTGCCTCTGTGATTTAGGTTATATTCACAAGAAGCACAAATGAACGCACTCGACTTAATATTTTTCATTGCCAGCAAATCCTTATCCGCTACATTAGCACAAGTGGAGTGCAGCTATTGGGAACATATTCTGCAAAGAACACAGCCGTGTGTTTTATTAATCGATTCATTACATGATCCACATTTAGTTGATTTCACAGAAAAGAAGGTCAATCACCATTGTAAATACAGCTACCAAGGTACCGCAGCACAAGCAATACGCCAACCCCATACACGTTTTTAATCAAATAAAGTTCTCGGTATATTTTGGATGAACTTTAATAAATCCGTGAGCCTTTCAAATTGCTTAAGAGCTTTTGATAACAATTTTGCTTGTAGACAGTTGTTAGTAAAAAAAAGATATAATGAACAGCTAATGTATGTTCTCGTCTACTCAGACATAGAATTGCCAAATCTATTTCTCAAAAATTTTACATAAACATTTCTAGAAAAATCATCCACAAAGGTTACAAAATATTTCTTCCCAATGATTCTGTTCTCATCGGACCACAGATATTCGAATGAACTATTTCTAGCAATTCAATTGCAGATTTTTCATTTTTCCTTGGAAACTTCTCTCGGACTTGTTTGGATCTAATGCATGTGTCACAATTAATATTGATTGAATTAATATTGGATATTCCATTTACCATGTTCTCTGAATTCAATTTTCTTAAAGAATTTCAATTTAAGGGCCAAATCTTTTAACTCTACTGTTTCTGGTTTCCGATTGTCCACAGAAAAACATTTTTGAGAATGATCAATATTAAGCACGTAAAGGTCATTATTTGTATATGCTTCGACTAAAATTTCATTTTCTCTAATGATTTTCGCAACATTGCCTTCCTTTTCAACCATACACCTATTTTCAGTTGCGCTACTTGTAGATACCAAATTATTCTTCAAATCTGGAACCCACAAGCTATTAAACAATTTAATTTGTTTACTTTCTCCTTGCACAATAAGATTAATGGAAATTGTGTCCATCCCCTTTACGTGTAGTTCTTTCTCATCAGCAAGTCTAATTGTTCCCGTATAAGATGTATCTAGGTCATCAAACATATTCTTTTGATAAGCCATATGTGAAGTAGCCCCACTATCCAGGAGCCAAGCTGACTTATGTGTAACGTTTTGAACCTTCTCACCAGTAACAACAAACCCATTTGAATTGACGACATTACTGCGATCTTTGGGAAAGTCCGTCTTACAATTTTTAGCCATATGTTCTTGTTTTCCACAACGGTAACAAGTAATCGATTTAGACATACCAGGTTTATCTCCATTAATATTATACTTTTTCTTATACTTTGCCTTAAATGCCTCATTTGGTAAGTCCTCAACATTTTGTTGCAATTCTAAAAGCCTGCAATTCTAAAAGTCTGGATCTTAAAGTTGTCATTGTAGGGAATTCATTCGCCGCATTAAACACAGCTTTTACTTTTTTTGTATTCGTTGGATAATCCATCTAGTAAAATTGCAACTTGCAATTCATCTTCAATCTTGCCATTCATTTCCTCCAATTGCATATAATTCTCGTCAAATTCTTCAAGATATTTTGATATTGATTGTCCAGTATTCATTTTATGATTCATTAACTTTCGGTATAATTCAGCCTTTTACCTCTTCGATTTTCGTTCATATGTGTCTGCCAGAAAGTCCCATATAAGTTTTGACGTCTTAATATTTCTTACTAGATTTATAATCTTTGGTGCCAGCGCCATCAAGATATCTGCTCCTGCATCTTGATCTTTTTCCATCCATGGTCCCATTAAGAGGCCCATAACCTGTTAAATTATAAGATTTCACGTCTTTTTGATACAATAGTTGATACAATATTGAATAAAGAAATTGTTCTTTGTATTTTACAAGTAGAACAAGGTTAATGAGATCTAAACTAATTTATTCGACATAAAGTATATTTTAAAACAAGTACAAATTGAAAATTTAACACTTCGGCAGTGCAAGAAGCATCAAAATAACGAAGAGATACAATCTCCATTCGCCCAAGGCATGCTCACCTGGAAAAGAGTATCTGAAAGAAAGGACAAAAACATAAATTAATAAAAAAAATCAAAACAAAGCAGAAATCTAACAAAATTTTATTATTCTATACTTACCCACGAATCTAAGAATGAATAAATCAGCTGGTATCAGTTGTAAAACTGAGTACTAGTCTTGATGTTGCCAGATCTTCATCATTGACTAAATACGTTTTCTTGTGGACCGTAACTGTTAGATTTGGAAGCGAAATTTAATGAATGAATGCACAAAGAAACTAATCATGGCTTTAATTTAATGAACGTTTCAAGGTATAAAAGGTTGAGGTCCATGATAGGTTCAAGACAAGGCGGTTTCGAAAAAAAAGTAGAAGGTGTAGACGTCTTGAACACCAAAAAAATTTTAAAAGAAGACGAGTATAATGTATGATTTCTGGAAATA
>JAHXMU010032715.1:0-14333 GCA_019455685.1 Philornis downsi | reverse complement strand
TTATATGCATGCTCTATGGGCCGTGAGGAGTGTTTCTGTGTAGTTTGTGTAGTTTGTAGTTCGTCCGACAGATGGCGCAGTATTTAGTTTTTTTTTTTTGGTGTTTTGCCCGGTAGAGATTAGCGCGATAACCGTATGCTCCGCTAGCGTTGGGTGCTTAATCTATGTGTAGAGGCGTTAATTAGGCCAATACCGGATCATGCCTTACCTATTTTCGTAAAAAAATAAAGTTACAAAAGTTAATATGTCTACTTTTTAATCACAATTTGCGCGATAAGCCTATGCTGTGTTTTGCTGAAAGCGTTGGGTCTTTAATCAGCGTGTAGTGGCGTTAATTAACCGCGTACCGACTCACATATAAAATCTTTCCGTGAAAAAATAAATTAAAAAATATCACTATTTTTTAAACTCTATCAGAGAGATGGCGCAGTAGTTACTTTCATTGTGTTTTGCCTGATAGAGATTAGCGCAATTACCATATGATCGCAATAACCATATGATCGTTAAGCGTTGAGTGCTTAACCAGCGTGTGGCGGCGTTAAGTATCCCGACACCGACTCATACATAACCTCTTTTCGTGAAAAGTGTGTGGGAGTCAAACGACTCTTGAACTGTTAGTGAAAGTAAATAAATTGAAGAAAATTGAAGAAAGTTAACAAGCAACAGGTAGGACAATAAAGGGCAGCCTCCCTACCCTAACAATACCAAACAACAAAAAATTTAACCATAAAGAACGTATATTGCAGTACGAATTGTTACGTGTGCTCCCCAGAATGCACCGCTGGCTCAGGATGGATCGGAACCACCAATCTGCACATACAATGGCTGCTGGGCGAGACGAAGTTCGGCGGGTCGGCTAGTAATAAATATAATTGTAATTATAATTATATATAGGATTATTTGTTGATCGCAGTTTTTTTAAAAACCAAATAAAACACTCAAATTTGCATCATATATTAAAATTTTTTATTGGAATCGATGAATTGATCTTTGCCATTTAATTTTTAAAGATAATTTAATGTAAATGTTGTCCGCGGCTCCGTCTCAAAATATCCATTCGGAAGGTCCAATTTTTCGTCACTTTTTCAAGAATTTTGGCCTGTATTCCGCGAATAACGCGTTTTATATTATCCTGTAAGCCTTCAATAGCGTTCGGCTTGTCCACATAGACTAACGACTCGACATAACCCCACAAGAAATAATCAAGAGACGTTAAATCGCAAGATCTTGGGGGCCAACTCACAGGGCCAAATCGAGAGATAAACTGCTCATTAAATTCATCCCTCAACATATCCATTGTTTCACGAGCAGTGTGGCATGTTGCATCCTCCTGATGAAACCACATGCCAACCAAGTTCAACTCAGCCAATTGGGGCAAAAACAAAAAAATTCCAGATGTGACAGTTTTCATTGTTTACGTATCCGTTCAGCAAAAAATGAGCCTCGTCGCTGAACACAATTTTTCGATGAAACAGTGGATTTTCACTGAGCTTTTTTGAGGCTCATTCACCAAAAATTAGACGTTGTGGTAGGCCATTCGTCATTCCATGATGCAATGGCAGAGTATACTATACACTTTTCACTTCGACAGATGACGTTTGGACGCTATTACCAATCAGTGCTGCAAACCTGAAAAACTTAAATCTTAAAAAATCACCATATATATAAGTAGAAACCCACTGGAGACAGAAACCTCAATCAACATATTTTGGAACTTGATATTTTTAATAACATTTCTTTTTTATATTTATGTTGTGTTGTATTCGCGAATGCCGGCAGCTTATTAACACGCGCAGCTCCATTGTTCTCTAATCTTGATACTGATGTTCGTCGATAGGTTGGGTGATTTATCCACTGGTGCAGCCATCCCGTCTTAACATCGTTATTATAGCGTTATTCGTGTTCGTGGCCCACGTACCATAAACCTTACTGCAATGTACCATAAACCTTACTTTTTACTTTTTGGTAGAATTTTCGTGTTTCCCCTATCTCTTTTTCATTTCCATTTCTTCCATTTGAAAATACGGTCTGTCTCTCCTTTTTTGTTATATCGTACCTCAACAGCTCACATTAGGAGCTTTTTCTGTCAACACAAATTGTTACTCGTTAGAATATTTTTAAGTCGTTCTTAGTGAAAGCTTGCAAATTGCGAAGGGAAAAAACTGCTGCCACTCCTCAAAACCAGATTTGCCCAGAAATGGGGAATTTATATTATATTATATATGTAGCATTTATCAGATCTCCGAAGCAACTCCTACGCCCGTTTTAAGATTCTTTGTAGGTACCAGCATTCATCCAGCCAAATAAGATTATTTTAATATTATTTTCCTAGCTATTCCATTCGGTGATCAAGACCTTTCATAATGCTCGAATATACGTCCACACCTAACACTAAAAACACCTGTCCAATATTTGACGCAGTAGATTTACAGAGTGGTTATAAAATACAATAAACGATAATAATATATTGTTGTAATAGTAGTCTCATTCAATTCTCAACATACTTCCTAGATAAAATAATTATTATAATAATGTATTACTAAGAAATAACTAAACTAAAACTAATTGCTCAAGCAATTTAATTTTTGGTGAGTAATAGCTTTTGCGACCAGTTATTTACGTATTGAAGATCGACTTTCTTATCTTCCATCTTTTTAAAGCGAAATAAATCTTTTACAGGACTAAGCTTAGATGTCGTTTTAACCAAACTGAATTTTGTATAGCAGCTGAAAAAAACAGGTTTATACCTGATTGTTTTATAAAGAAAAACACTCGGGTTTTTGTTTGGTTGAGTTCAATACTGATCTTTATTTTTTTAAACTTTCTTATTTATACTTAATTTGTTTTGCTTACAATAAATATTTGATAACTTTACAATATGTTGATTCTTTGGAAATTTAATTATTTCAGTTTACAATTCTTGGGAAAAATGGTTCATTGGTCTTTTTAATAATTAATTGCAATTGCTTAATTCTTTGAAAGTAAAAATAGTTCGTTGGTCTTTTATTAATGATTACTTTGGTTGGCGATTCTTGGAAATCATAAAGCAGTCAAGTTTAAATAAAGTGTGAAAAATACTTATGTATGTATGTTTGTTCATATTCGAATCCTAACGGCTGCACCAAATGTTGTTTGAGTGTGTACCTGCATAGCAGAGTTGGCCTTGTTTACAGTCGCGAGGCCCGCGGCGAGCTTGGCATCGTCCAAACGGCGACTAGGGGGGAGAATATATTACGAAATAATGCCTTCTCAAATTCAATTTTTTTTCCTTTATGCAACCTACATGTCATCAGGTTCTGGCCGCATCTCACCATCTTCTGACAACATTCTTTATTTATAGCGTAAATATAATGTGTTCTGCCGCCAGCGACTGAAAACCAAACCAAATACTGCTCAGAAATAAGAGTCAGCAAAAACAACCACATATTTCCGCATAGGAAAAAATGCAACGTTAGTGCAAAACCCTTTGACATACGTTCGTCATTTCCTTGGTTTTTAATGTGCCAATGCTCCCGTAACACAATTTCCATATGGAAAAATGCACAGTAAACATTGACCTACATTAATTACTTCAGTTTTTGATTCCCATTCCCAACTGACTGAACCTTATAGCTAGGCCTTACACTAATGGTGTCACAACATATGTATGTATTGTATTATTATAAAATCCTATTATCCTATTAATTTTTTCTTCTACTGTTTCGTTCTTAGCTTGCTCATTGTGTCTTAATAGCCTTATGTGTGTGTGTTAAGGTGTTATGTAACCTTTCTATATCTGCATTTGCAGTATGGTTACTATTAGATGTGTAGTCTATTTTCGCCCTTTAAGAATTGTTGCATGGGCATTGCTTTGAATTCAAGTTTATTGTCAACTATGGTTTTATTTACTTTTCCGTAAAGGTTAATTATAAGAAGCACCTTGGCTTTTAATTCAGTCCACGATCGGCCATTAATAAGAATAGTTTGTTTTCGAGTGTGTAAAATACGTCTAGATGTATAGTTTCTCTAGGTCTTCTCGGTGTCTCTCTTATTTGGAAAGCTATTTTTGGTGGATTTCGAACATATTTTTCTATGTTGCACACTTCGCAATTATTAATATATTGGGTAATTCTAGTTTTTAAGTTTGGGTTGTATATTCAATTCCTCGAAAACGGCATTTATACCCCTTTGGTTTTTATCAAGGTGTTCTATTCTTATAATATTGGTCAGTTTGTTTCCGTCTTTAACATTCTCGAGCTCTCTTTGACATCTTACTATTTTGAATTTTTCATTATTGTTAAGAAGCTCATTGTATGTTCTCTTGAAGGCTTCATAAAAATTGTTTTTAATAATAATAGCGTTTATTTGGTTAGGATTAAAATGTGTTTTTAATAATGTTATTATTGTTACTTGATCTAGTTCCTTGAACCTAAAAATTTTCTTTGTGTTCTTAAATACTTTTACTATTTTAATCTTTGTAGAACCTGAGTTAATTTTCTTAATTATTATGATTTTTATAAAAATTTATAGGACAGTTAGTTTGAGAAATTTCCACTGATCTTTCAATATGGTTTACCTGGGGATGTATTCGGGATAATGCGTCTGCCTTGTCATTTTTTACTCCTTTTTTACATTTGATTGTATAGTCAAATTCAGACAGTTTCAGTCTCCAACGAACTAATTTGGAGTTTGGCTCTTTGACGGAGAACAGCCACGTTAATGGCTTATAGCAGTCTCAATTATGAATTTTCTTCCAAAAAGATAAGGCCTAAAATATTTTGTCGTCCATACAATCGCAAGTAGTTCCTTTTCGATTGTACTATAATTTAGTTCGTGTTTATTCAAAGTTCGGCTGGCGTAACATATTGGTTTGTTATTCTGCGAAAGGACTGTTCCAAGTGCTACTGCACTTGGATCTGTATTTAGGGTAAATGTTTTGTTAAAATCTGGGTAGACTAATGTTGGGTCGTTAGTAAGTATTCTTTTTAGTGTTTCAAAACTTTGTTTATATGAGTGACCATGAATATTAATTTTAGCGTTTTTCTTAAGACACTGTCATTGGCTTTTCTAAACGGGAATAGTCTTGAATGAATTTTCTATAATAACCGGTTAATCCGAGAAATTGTTTGATTTATTTCTGGGTATTAGGAATTGGGAAATTAAGAACACACTCAATTTTTGAAGGGTTTGGTTTTACACCTTCCTACGTAACTATATGTCCTAAAAACTCAGTTTCTCTTTTGCAAAATTCAGACTTATCCAGTTGTATTTTAAGGTTAGCATCTTGTAAGCATTTAAAAATTATTTTAATTGGCTGCACATGTTCCTGTAATGAAGTGGAAAAATAATAACATCATCTAGATATACTAGACAAATTTTTCCAATGTATTTTTTAGTACGTTGTTCATTAGTCGTTGGAAGGTTGCAGGTGCAGTTTTCAATCCGAAGGGCATTCTTAGAAATTCGTAATGTCCTCCTTTGACTGAAAATGCTGTTTTATGAATGTCTTCTTCACTGACTTCTATGTGATAGAATCCTTTTGCAAGATCCAAAGTCGTGAAGTACATACTTTTGTCTAATTTATCCAAGATCGATCGTCTATTGTTACTTCGTTCAGCTTCCTATAATCGAACACTAGTCTCCATTTTCTGTGAGTGCTCCGTAGAGACTGGTAAAGGACAATTTTGAGGATTGTTTGTTGAAGTACTTGTTATTACCGTGTATCATATTGACATCCATAGGTTCAGGCAAATTTCTATTTTGAAAGTTATTTCTGTTTGAGAAATTGTTACCATTTGGACAGTTGTGTTTATTTGCAAAATTATTTCTATTTTGGGACTTGTTTACATTTTGAAAGTTGTTTCTACTTTGAAAATTGTTCCTGTTATAAGAATTGTGAAAATTGTTTCTGCTTGGGGATTATTATTGCTTTGAGCATTGTTTAGAATCGGCTGAAATTGTTTATTATATTTATTGCGAGGTGTCTGCGCATTTTCACTTCCCATGTGGGCGTATCCTGCTTGGAACAATATGTCCATGGCTCCTTCCAGGTCTGTGGGATTTCTGCAGAACAAAACGGTTTTCATTGGTTCTGGAATCTTATTTTTGAAAACGATGAGGGCGGTCTGCATATTATTCGTCGCACTGACCCTTGTTGCTTCTGTTTCGCCTAATATAACTACTAACTTATTATTAAGTCTATATAGTTTATCTCTTATCTCATTGTAAAAATCTAAGGTATTAGTTCTAAATGTTGTACCTCTTAATTCGTCAAACAATTCGTCACATGATCGTCTATCGCCGAAATTATTTTGGAAAATACTTTTTATCTCTGACCAGGTTGTGGCGTGGCAATTTATTTCAATGGTCTGTCTTGCTTTACCCTTTAGTCTTGATTTGATCTGAGAAGAGAAGTTGGGACAATTAATCGTATGTTTTTAGATGTGGATGAATCCTGTCTACGAGTGTTGTCAAAGTCTGTAAGTCGTTGGTGTCTCCATAAAATTCAGGTAAGTTCTGGAGATATTTCAAGGGGTCTATTACCACTTGGTTTTGTGGTTGGTCAACCATTTTTATTAATGTTTTTTTTCCTTTGGTAAAAAAAATATTTGTTTAGTTACGTCTAAAATACCGTCTTGATTTTTGTTTTGAAAATCTTCTATTCCTAGCGGTTACCTCAATTCCATAAGGTATAACTTCCTCTTCTGTCGAGTACCCGTCGTTTGACTCTATTCCTGAGTCAAGTGTTAGGTTCATAGAACCGTAGTCCGTGTTTCTTGGCTCGTATTCAAAATCCGAAGGATATTCCGACAAAGAATCACTATCACTCATATAAAAAAAAATGATGTTGTTTAGCAAATGATTTCGCGATAAACTTAGCAAAAGGTTTCACAAAAACAAAATAGAAAATTTATGTCACTTAGCAATTGTATCTTTTAGCAAATGATTTCTTTAAAATTCACAATAAATAAAAATTTATGTCGCTTAGCAATTAGATTTTTTTTAAATAGTTTCTTACTAAATAAAACTATATCACTTAGCAATTGGTTTCTTAAAAAAATTATGTATATCTTTTTGCAGATAATCTTTTTAAGATTCATAATGTGTTAATAACAATTTGTCTTACTCTGATGTTGCTGGTAACTTCTGTTGTTTACTTTTATTGTAGTTGCTGATGTTTCTCTCTCTTTTCTTTGTTGTTCAATCCTTTTTCGCAGGATTTTTTAATTACTAGTCCTGTTTGCAGGATCTGTTTGTTTATTTATCCTGTATGCAGCAGTTTTTAATTACTAGTCCTGTTTGCAGGATCTATATGTAGGAGCTTTTAGTTATTAGTCCTGTTTATAGGATCTGTATGTAGGAGTTTTTAATTACTAGTCCTGTTTGCAGGATCTGTATGCAGGAGTTTTTAATTACTAGTCCTGTTTGCAGGATCTGTTTTATTTATTTATTGCACTTCGCGATTAAAAGTTAAAACGTATATAACACTATATTTTAGTTATATCGCGATCCTACCGACTGCGCCAAAAACAGGTTTTTACCTGATTGTTTTATAAAGAAAAAACACTTGGGTTTTTGTTTGGTTGAGTTCAATACTGATCTTTATTTATTTAAACTTTCTTATTTATACTGAATTTATTTTGCTTACAATAAATATTTGATTATTTTACAATATGTTGATTCTTTGGAAATTTAATTATTTCAGTTTACAATTCTTGGGGAAATGGTTCTTTTTAATAATTAATTGCAATTGCTTAATTCTTTGAAAGTAAAAATAGTTCGTTGGTCTTTTATTAATGATTACTTTTGGAAAGAATAAATGTTCAATTGCTTGTGCTGGGCATTTTTCATTTACGTTTTTTCGACTTTATCTTTGAGAGACATACTTGTAGGCACCTTTTGATTATAGTCGATTGGTGTGATATTTGGCTTATAATTTTGCATTCACAAATCTCACTACCAAATCCAAAATGTACTTTGATTGGTTCATCTTAATATAATCTCCTCGATGATTCTAATTCCAGACACCGATAAAGCCTCCCAAATATTTCATTTTAAATGCACAGCTTCCGCCGTTCCATTAGTGTCCAATTTATTCGCGCCGCAACGCCGTTCTGTTCCGGTGAATAAGGACAAGTCATTTGATGTATGATTCCTTTGACTTTCGGAAAAGATAAACATTTTTCGTTAATGTATTCTCTTGCACTGGGTTTCGATCATATTTACCAATTCAATGAATTTGTCAAAAACATTAGCCTTATTACGGATGGTGTACAAGAAACCCTTTCGTGAAAAACTAGAGTACCAGAAAATGATTAATTTTGTACAAATCCAAGAATATCGGAGTGGATCAACTAAATAAGCTCTATTGTATGCAATCCCTAGTCCCGGTTAGTTAGTCAAGTTTGTTTTTCTTGGTTCTTGTCTCTTTATTTTCCTTTCAAAAATTGCTTTTACAATGACCAAACTCTTGTTGCATATGTGGGCTAATCGGCGGTTCTACAAATTATAATTGTTTTTGACTAAAAACGCGTTGTCCATTTTGGCTTTCAAAACGTTCATGTCATTAAAATCACACGCAGTTCCTATGACTTTACTAAATTTGTTGTAAATGTTGGCAAAAATTTGGTGCATATTAAATGTTTTGAACTATTAGATCCTTCGAATTATCACCCAGGATACAAAAATCGATGTAACCAGTTCATGCAACAGGCATCCACTGTTACTGTGTTATTATGATTTGTACATATAGCTGTCGTTGTTCATCATATGTTTGTTGTCGCCGCCTTCTATGTACCAGTACACAAAACTGTTCCCCTCGCACAATTTAATTGTTACAGCGTTTGCACATGCACCCAAACTTTCAAATGATGCAGTCAGGATTGCGCATCTTGAAGAAGGGGACTTTTTACTTTGTCAGCCGTCCATTTCTCATTGGAATTTTCTGCTGCCATCACCAGCGGCTTGTCATCAGCCGACGACTCAGCTAACATTAGTGATGCAGTCAATTCGTCGTTAATATTAAGCCGGTATTCCTGACCTTAATACAATTACCACCAACTCATTTACGTACTATTGAACCGAGCCATAATTATTAAATTGTGTATTCACGAGCTGCTTCAGCCATTGCGTGTGCATTCATTTCTGCATCTGCAGCAGAATTTTCTCCTGACTGCACAATCTTCCAACATCCTTTGAAGACTTCGCTTGTATTTTACAAGCATCAACATTTTTTCTTCCCCGTAATCTTTCTAACGGAATGATATTGCGCTTGAAAAAGCCATTTTGTAAACAAAACATAAATTTCGCGTACCTGCGGCGGCTAACTTATTGGTTTAAATTTATTGAAAACTCGATCGGTTCAATGTCAGAGTCTACTTTAAGCATTTGACGCAGTAGAATTACAGTGTGGTTATGAAATAAAATAATTTTGCCACTGCTGCTTTAAATAATCGACAATTTCATTCGTCGGATACTCAGAAATACGGCTTAGATTTAAGATGGCCCGGACTAGAATATATTTTTCTCCTGATTTAACTTGAACGAATGCTGTAGTTAACAGTCTTATCAGATTCTTGTGCGTGAAGAGTAATCTTTGATCACCTTTCGCGGATATCTAGACGGATCAGAGCCTATATTTACTATTTTTATTCAAAAATAGAAAATAAATCCGCAGTTTCTAAACGGATGGTCAGATTTTGATGAAATTTCGTAGCGCGTAGCAGAAATAAAATGTGGACCTTATACTTCTAAAGGGCGCTGCCCCACAATGCCTTAACGTAGCTCTGGAATTTGGAAACTTTATAACGATACAACTTCTTAAATGTTTATCCAATCTATGTATGTATGTATTTCTCTAGTCGAGATCTTCAAAAACATTGCTTTATGTATGTTTTATCTCTTAAACTTTAGGAGTTATTCGACTTTTAAAAGAACAATTTTTGTCTTTTACCTACCATATTTCATTTTTATGCTAATAGCGGAAACAAATTTATTCCCTTTTCTATAGTTATATTAATAACAAGATTTCAAGTACTTACAAAAAATAAATTAAAAAAAATAAGCACTTGGTAAAAAATTGTACGTAATTAAGGTTAAAAAGTCGATTTTTTTACTATATCGATATGCAGCTCAATGTTTTTTTCTTGTCTTTCATTGATACATACTATTTTCCCACCTAAAAGAAAAAATTTTCGTACTTTTAAGGACAACTGGATTAACTCCCCAAATTTACCATATTGTGCGTCAATTCGCGATCTGGCTTACAAAGCATATTTGGAAGATAAAACTAAAGTTAATTGGAAAATATTTTGCAGGGCAAGGAATAAGGCTAAATCTGTGATCAGAAAGGGAAAGATTGATGCACATTCCAGTGCTCTTAGGTATCAATCAACGAAAGAATTGTGGAATTCTTTAACAACTAATGGGTTTTATTCAGACAAATCTTTTCCGATTGACGTGAATGTTATTGAACTAAGTTATCAATTGCATTCATATGGTGATAATGTTATGAATTTGCCGCAGCGGGAGGGTGATTTTTCGTTCCAATGTGTTGAGCTATAGGACTTGGAGAAAGCGTTTTAATGATTACGTTTGATGCAGCAGGCTGTGACGAATTTTCTTTGAAATTTTTAAAATTAGTATTCCCTTATATTTCAACTCATATATGCTATATATTGTGAACACCATTTTGACTACATCTAAGTATCCATCAGCATGGAAATTTGCAAAAATAGTCCCTGTGGTAAAAAGGACTCAACACAGTCTGTGGCCAGTTATAGGCCGATTTCAATTTTGCCAATTTTGTCAAAGATAGTGGAGCATGTTTTGAAGACCCAATAACCCAATTATCTTGAGGTTAGGTTTTTTGAATGATTGTCAATGCGGGTTCAGAAAGAATAGAAGCACTTCTTCTTTGCTACTATGTCTGACTGAGAGTATTCGGGAAAATTTCAATAGGAGCAAATTATGTATAATGGTGTCATTGGACCCAGAAAAAACGTTTGATCGAGTTTATCATACATTTTTGATTTAACAGTTATATAACTTTTACAGTTCTGCAAACAATGATTGTATATGTATGTAGTTGAATTTACTCCTATCTTTCAGGAAGGAAGAACAGGTTTGTGTCAGTGGTAGATATAGTAACGTGCTCAACATAAAGAGTGGAGTGCCGTAAGGTTCATTCTTGGGCCCAATTCTTTACATCAACGATCTTTTTCCAAAACTTGATACTCTGTGTAAACCGCATGTCTTTGCTGATGATATTCTGTTGCAATTTAAAGGGGTTATTAGTTTCTTGATGTTCTTCAGAAGAAAATTATTTACGTGCTTGATAGGTTACGTGATTGGATGTCGGAGAACAGACTTTGTGTCAATTCTTCTAAGTCCAAAGCTATGCTTTGTTCGAACCGCACTGAAGGGGATTTGCGAGTAGTTTATAATGGTTCTAATTTACAGTTTGTGCATGACATGAAATGTTTTGGAATCTTATTAGATGATAAGCTGTGCTTTGAGAAGCACATTAATCACGTTGTTTTAAGTGTTAACTATGCATTGAGGGAATTATGCACAACTAATTTGCCGCTATCGCTGTATGTGAAAAACCAAGTGGTTCATGCTATAGTTATGCCAAATATAACATACTTAAAAATTATATCGATACAAGGTCTTTGTTATTATTTTATAAAGTTGTTTGACTATGTGCACCTTTTGTGTCAAACGGATTCTTATTGCACTTATCTCTTGAGATACTAACATTATTCAACTCGATACGATTTCCGTCTGCAGGATAAATTTTGTAAGAAAATGTGGGCATATACACTGTAGCCCTCAAAACATCCTCGTGTTCAGTAAAGAATATGGCTGCGAATGGTGCCCATTTCCAATTCTTCATCATGTGGCGTGAAATCGTGCTACGTAGATCCGCTGGATTATTTTCAGACCTGTATGTGGATGCTTCCACAGCCGAGTCGTAAAAGTGTTCTAATGGCCAAGAATGAAGCACAATTAACAACAGAAGTCTGATACTCAATCACTCTTATTCGTCCGTTCATATAGGTTATGTCGTAGTTAGACATATCTAAAAGGCCTTTAAAATGAGGAAGACAAGACCCAGCTGTAGGCCCGAATCCACGTGGGAAATGTCGTTAAGAGTTTCCATTACTCGTTTATTATTTATACGACTCTCGGTTTGGTAGCTTTATAACTGAATGATAAGGCAGATAATAAACGGGAATTTATCATTGATTGGGATATCACGGATGTCATGTGACCTAAATAAAGCTAAAAAGTTAAGGATATATCTAAAAATCCGAACCTCATAATGAGATGGGAAATGTTATTAAAACTTTTCATTGCTGGTTTTATTTGAGGCGTTTAATACGATTCTCAGTTTTGTAGTCCGCTTACTTGGGTTTATTACCGGATGATAAGGTAGATAAGACTGAAACACATTATTCCGTAAGACGCCCAAATTTATGACGGTACCAAATTTTCATTTCGGGGGAGAGTAACTATGTATCACCTCTCTGAATGTCGATGAGTGGTTCGCTTATATTGGTCCTCACAAACCCCGTCAGATGGAGGTAGTAACTATCGCTTAGGAGTTTCTTCAAGCTCTCAGAAATACAACAGTATTCTATTCAGATTATCCTCGCCCATTATAGTTGATTTGATCTAACATATTTGCATCGAAGGAATAGGACGAAAACATTCCACTGTGTTTCATTCAAAACCATTTCTGAATAGATATTCGCATTACAATTCAACGGATGCCTGTCGAACAAATTTGCATCGGCTAAGTGAATACTCGGTAGGCGAGCTACCATGTCAGGTGAGAGTGTCCATGATGGAAGTTTGTCAGTGATAATTGACAACATCGATGCCACTGTCTCTAACTGTGGTGAATAACATTCACTGTTAGAGTCCTCAATAAAATAGATCAATATAATAGACCAATGCAGCCAAAGACAACAGCTTTCCACTAGTCGATCGGTGGTATCCAAAGATCCCTTATGGAGTATTATCTCCATTATCTTTGATAAAATTGGCAAAATTGAAATCGGCCTATAACTGGCCACAGACTGTGTTGAGTCCTTTTTACCACAGGGACTATTTTTGCAAATTTCCATGCTGATGGATACTCAGATGTAGTCAAAATGGTGTTCAAAATATATAGCATATGAGTTGAAATATAAGGGAATACTAATTTTAACAATTTCAAAGAAAATTCGTCACAGCCTGCTGCATCAAACGTAATCAATAAAAACGCTTTCTCCGAGTCCTATAGCTCAACACATTGAAACGAAAAATCAGCCTCCCGCTGCGGCAAATTCATAACATTATCACCATATGAATGCAATTGATAACTTAGTTCAATAACATTCACGTCAATCGGAAAAGATTTCTCTGAATAAAACGCATAAGTTGTTGAAAAATTCCACAATTCTTTCGTTGATTTATACCTAAGAGCACTGGAATGTGCATCAATCTTTCCCTTTCTGATCACAGATTTAGCCTTATTACTTGCCCTGCAAAATATTTTCCAATTAACTTTAGTTTTATCTTCCAAATATGCTTTGTAAGCCAGATCGCGAATTGACGCACAATATGATAAATTTGGGGAGTTAACCCAGTTGTCCTTAAAAGTACGAAAATTTTTTCTTTTAGGTGGGAAAATAGTATGTATCGATGAAAGACAAGAAAAAAAAAACATTGAGCTGCATATCGATATTGTAAAAAATCGACTTTTTAACCTTAATTACGTACAATTTTTGACCAAGTGCTTATTTTTTGAAATATGGTAGGTAAAAGACAAAAAATTTTGTTTTAAAAGTCGAATAACTTCTAAAGTTTAAGAGATAAAACACACCTAAAGCAATGTTTTTGAAGATCTCGACTAGAGAAATACATACATACATAAATCGGATAAAAATTTAAGAAGTTGTATAGTTATAAAGTTTCCAAATTCCAGAGCTACGTTAAGGCATTGCGGGGCAGCGCCCTTTAGAAGTATAAGGCCCACATTTTATTATACATATACATATATATAGGTAGGTAAAAAACAAAAAAAAAACTTATTTCAAAAGTCGAATGACTCTTGAAGATCTTGAAGATCTCAACTAGAGGATCTTTGCTGATTATGTTTGGCGGATTTGGAAAAAGCACCGTATTTTAGATAACTTAGGGAATCTATGAAAAAATAGGAAGGCGGGAATTGGTAAAGAGTAAAAAATAAATGATAAATGACAATGTGGGGTAGGGAAAACCTACAACATTTTAGGTGAAATGGGTTCATTCGCGCTCTTTGTATTATTTTTATTCACACTGATTTACCGATTATAGTTATGATT
>JAHXMU010032714.1:0-12417 GCA_019455685.1 Philornis downsi | reverse complement strand
AAAATGTATGTGCATCACGACCCCTAGCAGTCCGATGTGGCAAAAAAATGCTTGAGGCAATGGATGAGTTTCGCATTCCTCTATACGTTTTTTTAGGATAGCCTTGGTAAGCCATTTTCCAACACGAGAATTTGGAGAGGTCGATACACTATCGTGCTATTGTTCGACACGCTTTCTATTTTTTGACTCACTCAGCTGACACCATTTTCAATGATCTGCGTATGCTGATAGTGCAGACGACGAAAAATGTCTGGTGGTAAATGAGGAACAAATCTAATCATTTGTATGGGATAAGGTGTATACTTCTTTCGGGTGCTGCGTGAACTTTGACGACTGTAGCTTTGGGGAGTTATGTGATTTCATCTACCTTGGCTTCGGCATTAATAAAACATGTGTAATTAGGAGAATAGTTTTGCTTAAGAAGTAGTTTTGTTGTGGGCTTATTTAGTGATGAACAAAAATTCAAAAACTCAACAGTATACGATATTCCAGTCCTACATAACTTGAGTTTGTGACGCGAGCGGATAAATTAGTTTTGGAAGTCTACTCCGAAAAATATATGTACTATTTTTGTTTCCTAAATGAAATTTCTGGTGCAGAAATGTTTAGGATGTCGCAGAATGCTTTCGGTGAACAAAATTTGATGAAAGGTTTACAAGTGGCGTTCCAAAAAAGTAGGGAGGGAGTTAAATTCGAATAACGCTCAGTACGATCATTAACCTCTGTTCATCCTATCAATGAATTTAGAATCTTGTCGAAATACATAAAATCATACATATCTATTCTTAAAACCATCACTGTATTGAAATAACGACCACGATCTTTTTTCGAATATTATTAGTAAGTAAGTAAATTAGGTTGTGGCTGTAAATAAAGACTGAAGCCCAATCAATTGTGTGCTTAAGTTAAGCTGGGGTAATAAAGGTATTATTCCGTTAAATCTAAAGGTTCAGTTTTTTTCCTCGACTAATATTTTGCCCCCCGTTTATTCTTTTCGAGAATATTTGCCAAACATTGTTCGCCTATACATTACTATTTTCTGATCCTCATCGAACCGTATAGGTGACTATCGTACATAGAGAATAATTTATGTTTATAGGTAACCAAAGCATATAACTGATTTACCTTTCAACCGTACATGGATCTGTGAATTTTATAGTTTTAAAACATGAGCGCGCAACGGCAGCATATTGCAAATTTTTTGTTATTGCAACGGTTGGTATTCACCGTGTCGTGTCACGTGGGACCATATTTACCTCCAATATTATAACCGCGTTTAGGCAGTAAAACTTTTCACCTTGATATATTCTGCTGGTTATTTATACAGCAACTAAAACACTCGATAACTCGCATTATAACAACGCAAATTATCGTCTCAGCATATCACTAGAGATTGGCGGACAATAATTTTCTTTAATATTACTTCTAACCGAAAACAACAAGTGCAGCTTTGTAGCTATCGACATATCACACTATCATGCCTTGCTTAGATCGTTCATATATGTTGGAGGGTCGTAATTATCCGTAATTATAACGGATTTTTGTTTCAACTACAACCACTAAATTGAGGACAATCTCATATCCGTAGCCTCTGTTTTGTTTTAACGACGTAATAATATCTCTCATCATACATATTAAAAACTTGTAGCCACCGAAATACACTTGAGAGTGGCAGTACTTATCGAACTTCTTGTTGTAAAACTTTCAGCTCAGATTAAAGTTGACAATCCTAACATCTTAAGAGAGTTTGCTATAAAACTGCATTTAAAGAGATCATCTGAAATTTTAGAGTGACATTAGAGACACTCTTAAATAATTTAGTGCAAGAGTGCTTTATATACAAATTAATGTATTCATAAAATGAAAGCATATACATACTCGTACATATGTATGTTTACATCTATGTATACAAATTTATCTCACTATCTCAATCTAAATAAACTTTCCAAATATTTTGCCTGGTTATCACAGAACGTTTATCTCATTACCACCATCACAATTTTGTTCTAAATAAATGACAAAAAAACTAATTTATAAGCGCGAGTGGACTGTAACAAGAGTATCAGTTTCTTCTAATTTCATAGTCCAACAATAGAGATTCTGTATAATTGGTTTTAAAGTTTTTTTTTTTTTTTAATTGACCAAACTTGCATGTCTCTTACGAAAGCGAGGCGAACGCATTGCTTAACTACACCATTTTCACTATACATATATGAGTTATTCACTAGTTTTGATAGCATCGTCATTTTTTTTTCATAAGAGCAACAAACAAAAAAAAAGTAAACAATTTCTCCATACCGCATAGAATTTTCTGTGGCAGCTTTTATCTTAGCAATAACACAGCAAATAATTAGTAAGAGCACTCGAAAGTTGCAATTTTGGCCGCAAAGTTTGGTCTGCTAGTTCATTCTTGCGGCTAAATATTTTATCATTTGTCTTGAAACTTGACCTACTATTATCGTACTCGAATTACTTTCTGTTTCTATAATACAGTGTCGCGCCAATTGCGCTACAATAAGAAACTCAAATAACTTTTTTTAATCAATGTATTTTATATATTTTTTTATTGTATAGAAAATTCAATTTTATTTAAAAAAACTAATTGGTTTTGAAGAATATGCGACGCCTGATCAGAAAATTATTTATTGCGACCTGAAGGGTTGAAGGTCGGGATAGCCTCAATTATTGTTTTACTAGACTGCTTCAATTCATGCAAATCCCTTGGATTTAAGGTGAATTTGGGGGCCAGCGGAAAGTGGAGTTTCTGGATTAATTTGTTTGTGAATTTTCGCAGGAGCTCCGCCATAACCGGTCTGCCTATGTGTGCAGTTGCTTCGTCTTGCTGGAATCAGATGCCATTGAAACGGATACGCCTTTGACGCAGTTCTGGGTAAAAAAAACTCCTTCAACATCTTTAAATAACGGTCCCATTGTCACTGGCGTTATGCTTGTAGCACGATTCTTGCGCCACCCTCTATTTTTCGGCATTTACATTGTTTCTCTGGTCTTGATACTGCTTCTTTTATTCAATATAGAACATTAGAAACCTTGCTTCTACTATGACTAAACTACCGATCGTGGAATTCCAACACTAATTTTCATCTATTTCCATTCAATATATATATTGCAATATATACATCCTTAGATCAGAATATGATCTCCTCTTGAAACAAACTTGAGTCTCTTGAAGAGGAAGTCGATTTGCTTTGCGTAAACCTAAATTTTTCACTAAAAGAGCTTATCAACGTCAATGAACTAGTTTATCGAATGAAGGCTTAATTTGAAAGGTCAAATGAGAAGAGAAACGTGTCACACGAACCAGGAACCAACAGTAAAAGTGCAAAAGCTCAACACGTTTGTTCTCTGTGGAAAGAAGCATCACTCTCTTCTCCATTGCACGGGACTTTTAGGAGCAGACCAATCACAAGTGCAAAAATCGGCAACTTTCTTGTGTAATCCACTTCTAACTCCCAACGCTGAGCTATCTACAACCTCTGTTACCGCATAAATTAGGCCATATTTCACTTCTATACGATGCACTAAATCTATACAGATTGTCTTCGCTACGGTGCACGAGGACGTTGTCACAGGAGGACTAGGTACACTGTATGTACCCTGATTGACCCAACCTCTGAAGCATTCTTCCTTTGGAGGCTGTTGCAAAGAATACTGTCTTCACGCACAAAGCCGGAAGAAAGAGATGATTGGGCTGAATAAAACGGTGACAGTTACGTCAACTCAAATTTGTTTTTTGAAAATAGGATCCCCCTACGATCCCCCTAATTTTAGTACTATAGTAGACGGGTGTGTTTGTGAGAAACTTCACCGGTTAACTATCATACAAGCCTCTGCCTCCCGATATACAGTCCACTTTACTCATGACGGATTTTTAATCAAGAAACGGAGTACATATTTTTTTTCTATTTTTTCGTTTAAAAAATCAAAACACTCAAAAATCAAGAACCGACAGTTTTCCTCGATTGATTTTCGTTGTATTGTACAAACTATCAACAAGGAATATAATACTATGAATGTAATAATATAGATATACCCGAATAGATTTTTTGAAAAAAATTGATGCAGCAATATTTAATTTTTAAACGAATTCAAATAAAAATTTTGAATTAAATCGTAGGTTTATTGGGTAACTTTTTATTATACATTGGATAATATTAGAAAATGCGAATGTTCGATGAAAACAAATATCGGATTACAAATCAGCATTTGCTTTTTTCAATGTATGGTTAAGTTATGAAATAAGATTTTGTACAAGTGTAAAGTAAGTAAATCATCATTTTATTATTGGTTCTAAGTATATGAGAGAGACATCGCTTTCATTTATTTTTTTTTTCTGATCCATAATTGCGACACCTGTGTTATGCAAAACTATAAATTTATACTCATTCTTTTGCAGAATAAACTCATTTGATTTCGCGAAATACAAAGTTAAGCTTTGGTTGAATTCTGTGTTTTACTTATTTTTAATATTATTATTGTTGACTTTTAGAAAATGAGTGTAAATTGTCCTTTTATCGTTTTATTGAAATCTTCTTTTTTTTGTCATATGAAATGAAATGGAAATAATGTGACGAAAAACAGAATGTGCATGAGAGTTTGATGCCAATTGCTAATCAGCTGTATATGTTTTAGGCCACTGGGTCCATTTGGTTGCAACGCCCAACTTCTTCCGAACATAATTACTGGAGAAGCCCAACAAAGCCAGAAGTTCATGAAAGTAAAGATAGCAACATATCCGACAGTTCAGTGGACGAACAAATCCCATTCACTGCTATTAGCCAATTAGAAGCTAGTGAAATAGGCGCTCCTCTCATACACATTATACAAGAATTGCGAAGTAATTGTGTTGTTTCCGAAGTCAAAGTGAATAAGCACAAACTAAAGTTCAAAAAGCATTATCGCACAGCTGCTTTCTGTGAATCTAAGGGCAAGGTTCGAGCGAAACGGTGCAAGAATCAAATAGGACTTACAAAGGATAAACCTCAGCGTACATTAGCCCACGGAATACCGATGGAACCACAAGCGCCGACTGCTCCAACTTTGGAAAATATTGCGGAATTAGACGCAACACATGAAGAGACCTTAAGATCGCCACCATTAGATAACTGGAAACATAATGACAGATCTCTTGCTAACAGACGACACAAAATTGGTGGACGTCTCTTGCAGAAGCGACTGTCTAATTCAAATTTTAACAATAAGCCTCCCGTCAAACAATATCCTCCTCTAAAGCCACCGAGAAGTTCACATAGCTTCGAAGACAAGTATTCTTTCGATACTATGTCCACTTCGTTATCTCTACGTGAAGCGGAACGCGTATTGGATGAGTTCATATCTAAGAAAGGTTATACCCTCCCCATTGTAAAAGATACGTCAGAGGAAACGGATTCAAAAATTCAAATTGAAAAGCTGTTTAAAAACGGATCCTACATTGATGAAAGCAGAAGGAAGTCATTCTCGAGTGGTAAGTCGATTTACATATTCAGACAACCCTTTATTGCAGATACGAGTAATGTGCAAATTTCGCTGTCTGATCAGTGACACACTAACTGAAATAAAGTAGAAAATATATAATACCGTGCATAATTTCATACTTTATATTAGAAGCTCCAGATATACTCGCTTCTATAAAACATATATGCACGAAATATATTTATGTTATGAATAAATATAATAAAACAGCAAAATAATGGAAATTCCCCTAACTTATAGTTGGCAATGAGGGACAAGAAGAAGAGAAGGGTAAAATAAGGACAAGGTATAAAAGAAAGTGAAACGGATATATAAGGAGAGAAATAGGAGACGAGAATTCAGGTGTATTAAAATTAGCTAAAATTACTAGTTCATATAACAGACTCTGTCGCTGGTAATAATGAAATGAGTTTCTTTTGATAGTCCATTGGGGATAGATTAACAATCCGAAAGTGCCTATTTCTGACCCGTGAAATCCCATGATATTTTGACAATATCGAAATAGAGGGCTCCATCGACTCGTTAACTAGAACTAGCAAAATATTAATTTTAACGAGACTGGAGTGTATATGTGTAGATGTCCTCAAATAAACTTAAAGTGAATCCGTCTAAGATAAAAGCAAGTTGTTTGCTTTCCATTCATGTGAACTGAATTTTTCTTGCAATTCGATAGCTATTGCATTTTTAATTGAAGATAATCTCTCATTTGATTTGCGTACTGATAGAGTAGTTTTAATTAATTAAATGAAAATTAGTACATGGTTTAATAACGTCGCATATAAATTATTGTATCTAAATATATACCGGTACAGTTAAAAGCAATATAACAAGCTGACCTTCAATCTGGCTATACGTTATCTGTTCCGCCTTCGTCGAATTGTGCACGTGTCTCCGTTTGTGATACAATTTCTAGGCTGTTCTTTTCGTAATTTTGTAGCTATTCGTTCGTTGGTTGTGTTTATTAATTCTATTAAAAATGAATCACCGCTGTTTCTTGCAGAATCATTTAAATTTACTCGATCAATTCGCACTAATCAATTGATTATTCATAACACAAAATATTATATGAGCAGATCTTTTCAAGTAAGAGTAGCCGCTTGTATAGCATCTCAATTACTTAGTTAATTAAATCTTACAAAAATTACTTGGAGTTATTTTTACCATTTAATATGTTATTCAATTATTCGTTATATTGTGGAGTAGGTGTAAATTCCAATTAAAGTTATTTTAGGACAAAACATACATAGTGATAAATTGTAATAGGTGAAGTGTCCGTCATATTGTAAATCATATTTTTCTGGTATTAAGATACACAAGCTTTTTTGTAACATTAGTATTGTAAAGTTGTATAATGCATTTGTTATTGAATTATGGAGAAGCAACGTTGTAATATTGTAATTTAATCAAATCGGCCATTCATTTATTTGTTTACTTATTTTTGGCATGTAATTTAAAGCCTTCCGGCCAATAATAAATTACAATATTTATTATTCATCTATTAGATTTAATCTGCTCAATGTTATAAGTTAAAAAAATCACGTAATAAAAATTAAATATAAAATTTATAAAAATATAATATGATTTTAAAGAAAGTATGATTATTAAAGACAAAAAAAGTATGAAAAAAGGCTAATTCAAAAGTTAGAAGTTAATCTGTATATAATCTGGAAATATAATGGGTATGTAATAAAGACTGCTCACAATTTAATCGAAAACAACATTTTACAGTAAAGTCTGAGTGTTGTAGAATGTGCCTTTTGTAAGAATCAGGACATAATTTAAAACCTTTTAAATGGCTTGGTAGTAAATTGTAAATTCGAGCTACAAAGGTGGCTGATGAATAATTTAAGGGGTTTATATTGCCCACAACCGATTATTCTGTTTATTCGCTCATTATGATTTTTTCATGAAAATCGGGGTTGTCATGGGCTAGCTGTAACATTCTATTGGCATATGTACGGCGGCGTAAATGGTCTTGTGGAAGAAGCTCTTGTGTCAACTGTGTCTTATATGGAAACAAATGCAAATCCTTGAGCAAAATTATGGCCAAAGTTGTTCTCTGAAGACCAAGCTCCTGAGCATGGCATCGAATTGAGGTTGATGGACTGTTTCGAACACTTTCTTGAGCAGCAGTAATGTTTTCAGCCGATCTTGCAGTACGCTGTGGTCCATGCTTGGCCCTATCAGCTACGAACCCTCTTTCTTCGAAATCATTCACTACACGATAAGTAGTGAATAAAAATTTCACGTAACTTTCTCATCGTCACAGTAATCGATGATTTTTTTTTTTTTTTTTTCATTCTTTATTTATTGGATCTTCAATTCAAAATTGAACTAACAATAAGTTTTCGAATCTTAATTCTAAATAAACATTATTTTTTACGCCCGACCAACGTCAGAAATAAATTCAGTTATCGCAGTGATTATTTGTATCGATGAGGGCTGCAGTATCTCTCTTTTTTAGGCGAGTGTGGCCACGGTGTTCTAATATGTTACGAGCCAAGGGATTTGGATGGTGTTGGAGCTTAGCCAGGTACTTTTCACAATATTTATCAATTTCTGCTTTGACCGATGGAACGTTGAGATCCCTGTGTATGTGTGAGTTTTTAATGTAGCAGGGTGCAGCTGTAATAATGCGTAAAATTTTGTTTTGTCTGCTTTGAATTTTTTCAATGTGAGAAGAACATGCAGTTCCCCATAACTGTACAGCATAACACCATATTGGTTTCAGGAGCGCATTGTAAAGTAGAAGTTTACAATCCAACTTCAAACGTGAGTTTCTGCAAATAAGCCAATGTATTTCGAATAGTTTCAGTTTCATTTGTGTCAGCTTGGCTTCAATGTGAATTTTCCATGTTAAACGTTTATCTAAGTGAATGCCAAGATATTTTACGTGAGAGTGTTGAGGCACTACTTGATTATTTATTGAAATAGGCGGGCATGTTTCCCTTCGTAAAGTAAAAGTCACATGCACACATTTTTGTTCGTTAACCCTTATTCTCCACAGTTTTAACCATTTTTCTAGCTGGGAAATTTGTTCCTGTAGGTATTTGGAAGCTTCCTGGGGGTTATCATGGGTACCCATATAAGCGGTGTCATCAGCAAAGGTGGAGATGTGGGAATGAATGCTTATCGGCATGTCTGAGGTATACACCAGATATAAAAGGGGTCCCAATATACTACCCTGGGGCACACCTGCTGCAATTGGCTGTGCATCACTAACAAAATCACCTTGGACAACAAATTCTCGGCCGATAATATAACTTTCCAATAGCTTTTCAATGTTAATTGGAATCTTTTGTTTCAACTTATATATAAGTCCTTCGTGCCAAACTTTGTCGAACGCTTGCGAAACGTCGATAAAGAGAGAAGAGCAGTATTTCTTCTCCTCGAAAGCCGTTCTTATGACTTGTACAAGTCTGTGGGTTTGTTCTGTAGTGCCATGTTTCTTTCTAAAGCCAAATTGATGGTCAGGGATGCTTTTGTTAGCATTCAATATTGGTGTTAACTTCGACATTAGCAGTCTTTCAAAAACTTTCGATACAGTTGGTAATAGACTTATGGGTCTATATGATTCCGGTTTTGTGTGATCTTTTCCGGGTTTAGGTATCATTTTAACAAGAGCAACCTTCCACTCTTCAGGGTAATACTCAAGACGTATAATAGCATTAAAAATTAATAAGAGAATCCTCATGGCTATGCGGGGAAGCTCAATAAGCATCTTAGTACTTATTTTGTCTATACCGGAAGCTTTCCTCGAATTCAAGCCGGAAATGGTATTCTGGATTTCTCGAATCTCAAAATGTAGTGGTTGTGGTGGTACTTCAACAGCAGGTGGTAAGTCGGTCGCGTTACTAGACAAGTTCGGACTAATTACAGATCTCAAGTGGTCAGCAAACAGGTTAACCTTTTCAACATCATCTCTCGCCCAACCACCGGTGGAGTTCCGTAAAGGTGGTTTAAATAAAACTGGCCGTTTAAGCTTTCTAGTAGCACGCCACAATGAATAATTGGATTCTGGTGTGGTGTCAAGTCCTTCCAAATATTGTGTAAGAGATGTCGTTCTTTGTGATTCCAGTAATACTCTAAGCCGTTTGGTGCAGTCCTTAAGTTTTGTCTTATTCTGGGGGGGATCTGTGCTGTTGCCACTCTCTTCGAGCTCTTCTCTTTTCAGAAACCAGCCTTTCCACATCTACAGAAAATACTCTATTGTAACCCATATGCTGTTGGCAGGAAGTTGCAAGATGAGCAGCTTGTATGGCGTCTCTATTAAAGTTGGAGATAGAAGTATCTATATCGTTTGGTGTTATTAGACGTATCTTATCGCTGCAATGGGAGCTGAGGTACTTTTTATATTTTAACCAGTTAACACGTTTACTAGTCAGCATATTTGTCATGGGATCTACTATGTTATGAGGATTGGAAATTGTCACAATGGTAGGCGAGTGATCGGTTGACAAATCCAGAGAAGCTTCGACTTGGAACCAATCTCTATATTTTTGGTCACTCCAAAGTCTGGAATTTTTTTCCTGTCAGTAGGCCAGTAGGTTGGTTGTCCACTCGAAACTACGTCCAGCCCCATTCTAGAAATTGCGTCAAACAACACTCGACCTCTAGGTGAAATAAGTCGGGATCCCCAAAAGGTATGTTTGGCGTTGTAGTCACCAGCTGGCAGGAAACGAGGTCCTAGGGATTCGTAGAAACTGCGATATTGCTGCTATGTAATCGAAAAACTTGGAGGCGAGTAAACCGATGATATTACAAGATTATTGTGGGGGCTCTCAATGCAGATGTTCGTTGCCTGAAGATAATCTTCACACGTATCATACAACAAATGATGTTTAAGTCGTGACTTAATTAGAACAGCTGAACCTCCGCATGCTCTACCTCGTGGGTCCTTGCAATCATACAGCGTATAACCAGAAATTTTGAAAAGACTTCTTGATGTCAGATGAGTCTCAGATACTAGTAAAATATCAATTTGCTTTTCTGCTAAAAAAAATTCAATTTCGTTTCTATGTTGGCGGATGCCGTTTGCGTTCCAGTAGCAGATCTTTACAGTGTTCATCGGTTACCAATCATCGCTTGTAACAAAGTAGACTGCATTCTCATCATATCCTGCATCAGACTGGTCATGTTGTTCATGAAACCATTCATTGACTGCACCAGCTTATCAATTGTAGATTCAAGCCGACTAAAATTAAAATCAGGGGTGTCATTAGATCGAGAGTGAATATTTTTATTCTTAACGGCATCAGCATATGATACTTGGCTGACGGTTGTTTGGGATACTTGAGCAGAATTACTATAATGAGTAGCAGTCATTGGAGGAAAATTTACGGATTTAAAATTAGCAGTCTGAGTAGGAACCGTGCCAGTTTTCTGAATCATGGATTGTTTGACAAACGAGTATACTGGGCACCCTCTATAATTTGCTGTGTGATTATCTCCATAGTTACTGCATTTCTTTAACGACGTGTCACTTTTGGGTTTATCGCATTTCTCGGTTAGGTGTAGACCACCACATACTACGCACACCGCTGGAAGCTTACAATACGACTTGGTGTGTCCATATTCCTGGCAATTAAGGCACTGAACCGGTCCTGATCGTTTGTGGGGTTCTTCGATGGTTATCCTTCGATGCAATAGGTACCTTAAATTGTATATGGGATGTGTTTCATTTTTCTTCAGCTTAATGTCGGCAGGTTCGAGTTCCACACGAAACAGGGGTTGTGGAGTCCTTTTGCACTTTTTAGCTGGTAGGTGTAGAAACTCTTCTTACTATTTTCGAATTCTGAAACGATTTTGCGATAGTCGTTTTCAGTGTTGACCTGGACCTTTGTTTCGTCAATATTTCCCCATTTAAGAGAAGAGACATAAAAAGAATAGGGGAGACCCTATTGCTGAAATTAATTTTTTTATTAAAACATTCGAGTTTTTTTCTCGAAGATAAATTGGTGGCGGTTTAGCAACTCTGGTGGAAGTGGTGGTCTCATCTGTTTTTTCCTGGAGCAATGCAAAGCGGTTTTGGCGTGACGTCTCTTCCTCTCTGGTAATTTTAGGGGCCGACGAAATTTTCGAAGACTTTGGGCTTCGTCCCCGTTTTTGCACGGTAATATACCTGTCCATTCCCGACTGTACTTTTGGTTTTTGACTGTGGCTATCACTTTTTTCAGCTAAATTTTTGTCTATATTTTCCTTCGTCACACTCACCGCACTTGAGAGAGATGATCGTGATGATGATGGATCATCAGTATTTTTTCCAGTGTTCAAAAAAAAGATTTCCGGATAAGGTTGAGCTTTGTTCAACAAACTTATTTAAATTCGGAGCACTAGCACTTAAGCTTAGATTAGAAACAATACTCGGTTTCGTAGTTAAAAAATTTCGATTTAATTCGGTGTTAGTTAATTTTTCATTGCTGACACTTGGATGTGTTACTATGAAGTAATCATTTCTATTAATGGGTCTATTCCCATTGTTGGGAGAAATGTCCCTACTCATTCACTTTTCCTTTTTTCCGTTTATATATTTATTTGTTATTTTAAAAGACCACACCGATTTAGTGTATATTGTTTATAACTGATTGTCCCGTTAGATTTTTTTTTTTTTATTATTTTTTTCTGTCTTCTTTTATTTTATTATTCGCAAAAATTTAAACACGCGCGACTTTCACGTCAATACTCAACTAGAGTCGGAGAGCGAATCCATCGATGATTGATTTTGATAAAATGTTTTAACGATTAAAACATGTTGGTTTATCGAATATTAATGTTTACCAAAATAGCGGCAAAACAAAGTAGTATACTTTCCCGACGGACACCGTGCATATCTCTTCTCTTCTCTATATAAAAATGACTTGATATGTTTGTTTGTGATCGCTAATCTCAAAAACTACTGCTCCGATTTGGACCAAATTTTATATGCAT
>JAHXMU010032713.1:0-15053 GCA_019455685.1 Philornis downsi | reverse complement strand
GACTTGATTTCTTCTTGGTGATTTCTTCCTTTCTAACAGCATTTTAACAATGAAACTTTAACACCTATGCTTAATAGGCTATTGCCGTAATCCCGCCGTGCATTATCAGCTCGACATCGAGGTGTCGCATGGCGTTTCCTATAGTTACTGATGCGGGCAATGTTAATAATAGTGTCATTATTAAATAATTCTGGCCGCCTAAGTATTGGTTTGTTAGGAAAGTTCGTTCCCTTATTCTTCACGACGTACAGTTCCTTCAAACACTATGGGAACTTCCTCCCACTTCTACTATTGTTTACATGTGTTCTTGATTTAGTCGTTAATTATTGTAGTGTTTAAAAAAAGTTTTAAAAATGAGCGAAAAAGAGCATTTTAGCATATTGTGCTGTATTATTTCCGAAACTGAAAAACTGCTGAAGCCAGCCGTATGAAGAAAACGGACCAAATGAAAGAACTAGCCAGAAATGGTTTAAAGGACGGGCGATTTCTCCGTAACGGACGCTTCCAGATCAGGACAACTAAAATAAACTGTTTGCGAGAAGGCGAGATTTAATTACTGTTAATTCCCGTGCAACAATTAGAGAAACAACTGAATCGTCAAAAACTGTCAGCTTTGGTGGGAAACTTTACCTCACCCACCGTACTCCCCAGACTTCGCCTTGTCCGACTATCACCTATTTCGCAGTCTGAACAACCACTTGAAGGATTTGAATCTCCGTAACGACGGGGAAATGAAAAATCGAATTAAACGTTTGTTTTCAAAAAAACCACGCTAGTTTTATGAAAGAGGAATTAAAAACCTCCCAGAGAGGTTGGATGAAGTTGTTAAAAAGGGGGAGATTATATAATAGATTAAAATAATTGTTTTCTTGTAAATAAATTTCTTTGAAAAACTGAACGAATTTTCCGAATCAACCGATAGTTTCACTTCCACTTTTATGCATATTTATCATTTCCAAATCTAAACAAAATTAGCAGTTGTTTTTAAATTGAATTACATTTAAGTACTATTAATTTGTTTGGATTCGACTGCCACATAATTACACTTGACAGAAACATTGTTCCACTGTCCAACTCTGATCCAAAAATAAAATTTCTTTGATCAAATGAAAAATGACTGCTTTTCATTGCTATAATAACTCTCATGAAAAAATTAAAATTCATTGGTGATTACGCAAATTTTTATCACTTTGCTCCAAAAATTGCGGTGAATTTAAGCTCCGCGGATGCATTTCTGTTGCTGGGGATGCATTTCTCTTCTTCTACCTAGTTTTCTATGTTAAATTGACCATGCTGCACCTCCGAAATATATCACTTCAATAAAGGTTAGAGAACAAATTTGCTTTTTGTAACGTTTATAGAAAACCCGCCTTTCTCCAGTATAGAACCATCTGTCTCTATCGAATGCGTCAAGTAGTTGAGTAATTATCAAGTCAAGCAAATGTTCCTCAAACTGTGACGTTCGGAATCAATCGTCTTAGAATAGAATGCATGTAAACTTACTGAATGTGAAAAACTTTCCCGTATATCAGTCATAGAATGCAGGGTAATTTGTTTAATACATTAAACAATCTGCTCAATTCGTTTTTTACATATTTAGTTAATGAAGTCAGTGCTTCTCAATAGAACTCTGCTCTCTTCTTGAAATGGAGAAAAGGAATTTTCAACGCATTTTTTTTTTTCGTTCTTTTAGAACAGTCATTTTTTGTCTATCTTGGTCGTGATATCATGATATAAGAATCAAAATTTTTCCGATAAACAAAATTTTCGATAAGCACGTTTATTCGGTAGAAAATGAAGTTATTACCCCCACCATTAGTTATCTAACGTCTCAATATCCGTTTAAATCATTACCTTTTTGTCAGAAAAATCAAGCTTCATTGGCCTTTATCATAGCATATTCTCTTTAGCAATGTGTATCAAGAACATGTCCAGATTTTCTTATTTATCATTAGAATACTTCAGCACAAAATTTACGAAGAACATTTTTAATGATCGAATTATCCTGTGAGAGTATTAATAATAAATGTCAAATTAAACCGAAAAAACACGATTTCAAACTCGCGTAATTTTAAAGTGATGTATGCGGCATAAAAATGGACCAGGTTTTATGTAAATAATCACAACCCGCATAAAGGCGCGATACTTTTTATTACGTCTTTAAATTGCCTAATTTTGTGCTCTGACCACGATATTAAGGGAGATATCGGATTCTAGAATATTTATCTGGGCGTAGTTCAAGGTTTTGGCAAAGCAGAACAGGATTCCCAAAAAAAAAAAACTTGGAATATAGGTAACTAACTAGTGTGTACTGTGGTCAAGGGACCTGAAAAAAATCGAAGAATAAAAAAAGAAACCGAGCAAAGAACCGAATTATAGAAGAGTAAAAATGTAAAAGAATAATTAAAGAATAAAAATAAAGCATTAAATGCAAAATAACGGTCATCTATAGGAATAGTTATTTGTAGCGTAGAGATAGTGAAAGTATAATTAATGTAGTGAAAACGTTGTGAAACGTAACGCTAAAGATAAAGAAATTAAGTGCTTTGAACGGAAGTTGGCGGTAAAAATTAAAAAAAAAATAGGAATGTTCATTTCATCCGCCATGTTAGAATTACTGTTTTGAAGCTTAGAAATTTACGCTTCTGAGAGCTGCTTTAGGCCCAGGAAAGGCAAATAGCTATTGTTTTCCGGTAGTGGACAAAGTATAGGAGTAAGTGAGTGGCTCCATTAGATTACAGGGTGTTAAATGTCGTTCGTGAATATATAACTAGGCGGGAATCATTTACCTGTTTTTTGGCGTTTAGTTATTGTATCTTGTTGTTTGTTTTGTTTCATAATTCTTTTTCGTTTTCAGATGCTGATATTTTTATTTGTTCAAGAGAAAAATTGTATTCATTTAAATCATTTATTGCAATAAAAAATGTATTAAATCTAGAGAAATGAAAATAAATAGAGTTATAATATAAATTTCGAGGGCGGTCCCAAAACTAGCCGACCTGACATATAGATGGTGCCAGTAGTTGGAAAAACATATGTTTTGGTGAAAAGGTGCAACCTTATATAAAACATTAAATTTCAAGGCGCCACGTTGTTTAGTGTTTTTATTTGAGCCATCAAAAGTAAACGATCTTAGTGAATTTGTAAACATGGGCAAAATTGTTCACCGTTATGTAATTCAATATTTCTAATTGAATTGGTTCTATCCAACCAATATCTCTATCCTTCATTTACGACTGTAAAATATTGGATAACAGAGTTTAAACTAGGCCGTACGAGCTACCATGACGAACACCGTAGTGGATATCCAATTAAGGTGTAGACGCCGGACACGGTCACAAAATGGTATTGTATGATTATCGACTGAAGGTGCATGAGATTTGAAGATGAGAAAGCTGTGCGCAAAATGGGTGCCGCGTTTGTTTTCAATAGAGCAAAAACAGCGTCATGAAGATATTTCAGTAGAGTGTTTGGCGATATTTCACCGCAATAAAGCCAAATTTTTGCTACGATTTATAACCATTGATGAGAGAGACATGGGTCCACCACTTCACACCTAAGACAAAGAAATAGTCGAAGCAGTGGACTGGAGTGGAAGAATCTTGTCCAAAGAAGGCGAAGAGGGTTCCATCTGCAAGCTTGGGATTATTTTTATTGATTATCTTCAGAAAGGAAAAACCATCAACGGCAAACATGCTACTTTATTGTAGCGTTTACGTGATGAAATTATGGAAAAGAAAGGCCACATTTGGCGAAATACGATGCTCCGGTTCACACATCCATTTTGCGATGACCAAAATTAATGAATTAAAGTTCGAATTGCCTTATCACGCAACTTATTCGCCAGATTTGAAAAAACGGCTCGGCTCTTACTACAAACAGGGTATAGAAGCTATTGAATGGAAAAAGTGTGTTGAGCTAAAAGGAGATAATGTTGAAAAATAAAAAACAATTTTCCAAACTTTTTTGTATTTCTAAACTTTTTGAATTTGTAAAAAACATTTTCTAGATTAACACATTTATGAGCCTTTTTTGTTTATGTTATGTTGGTTGTTCCTCTTTTGAAGTGTAGTGTTACAAGAAATTACTTCAGGAAATTTTATAAAGTAAAAAAATTCCATTTATTTTTAACAGAAAATTTTACTCTGTCAAAACATTTTCTTGCACTGTTGTTCGATTATCGATAATAAAGAGTTATCCATTCATCGTTTTCAAATAAAGTGAAATAAAACACACATAAAGCTATGATTCCGATGCAACTTCTCTGGCTTGGTTGCAGCGTGAATCCTTTTGAGGTAGGTTTCGAAAAAATACGTTTGATTCAGAGTTTTTGTAGTAAGTTTAAAATATTTTTAAGCGGTTATCGGTTGTTAACAAGCCATATTCGTAAACGCAAATCTTTTACTAGATAAACACCATTTTAGATGACAGGTATTTAACAGCTGATAGCCGTGCTAGACCGGCGGTTTTGAAACCATTAAATGAATAAGAAATCACTTTTGTTTAATGCTGCAAGCTGTTTTTGCAGATCGATTTTAGCAAAAAAGACCCGAAATTCGAATTGATTTCGACACTAGAATAAACTTCTTTATTAGAGTGTTTCAAAACAACTAAAAACAAAATATTTTTTGATACAATATAAAAACGAAAATATCGAAATTAGGCAATTAGCCTAACTGCTTACATTTAAATTCCAATAGAGTACAGAGCTAAAAGAGATGCATTTAACTATTTATTTTCCAAAGAGAGATATTTACGTGTAGGTGTGTGTGCAAGCAATAGACAAAACATAAATAACGTTTAGCTTATGTACGAAATAATTGACCAAAATAATAAAAAAGGATGTTGATGTTTAACAACCTGCAGGGTTAACAATGTTATTTTAGTTATAAAATGCGGTCCCTTTTAATTATATCATTACAAATAATATTTATAGCATTTGTAATAACCCCCCCAATATCCAGTAACACACGGTCTTCAACTTTTAATTCGTTTTATTAAATTTACTTCTTTTTCCGATCGACAACTAAAACACATTTCATTCTACTCAGAAACACAATAACATAAAAACATATGTTACAAAACAACGTTGCCATATTTTTGTAAACTGTAAACATAGCTTAGCGTTCCCATAGCATTGATTAATTTTTTATGAGATTCTATTTAAATTAATATTACTTTTTAACATGAAAATCTGATTATTTTAATTAATCAATTTGTTACTATTTATAGTTATTACTATTATAGTTAAGTAAGTTACTTTTACAGCCTTACCACATTGCGTGATCTTAACGCAAGTTTGCACCCAAAATACCACAATGTATTCCAAGCATTGCCCGTTAATGCTTTCAGAATACATTTATGCCAGCTTAAATTGGACATGGAGCACTAACAACCAGCAAGTACATTTGAAAAAAGAATGTGGTGTTCTATTCCCACTCTGCCTTTTAATTTGTAATTGTAATTTTTGATTTTCAGTTGATTGTACCAATTTGTTGATTTGTATTTAGCAAAAATATTGGTAAAATTGCGTATTAAGCTGGTTTCGCCCCCACTCGATTCATTTGCGACAAAGACTGATCTATGGGGAAAATACGTATGCAATTTTTTGTGGCAACGATATCTCCTGCCGGTTTGAACAATCGCCAAATACCTAAAATCGCTGACCAATTCGTCAGTCGCACTTTTATGATTTTCATTGCCAAAAATGTTTTGAAATTGCTATATCTGACAGTTCTGCCTTCTTGACAGAAATAGGGAACATGAATCCAGTTATTTTATAATTGGTTTAAATTATTATGGGACATTGCACTATGGGGAAAAAAGCGATATTTTTGGCATTAATTAAAATTTTGCCCGAATTTAACTAACACTAAAATGGAATTTTGGTTTTTTTTTTATTTGGACCACGTCTTCCTCCGCCTCCCCCTTAAAACATTAGGTCAGGTTTGGCATAAATTCGGCACCTTGGCTTTTTTTATTTTCGTTACTTTTTCCTAAAAGGGCATAAAACGCAAATAAAATAGAAGAAGAAAATTTTTGGTGCCGGTCCATATTTCCCGAAATATAGGCCTCCAAATCTTGAACGTATAATCGCTCATAACTTGACTATTTATAAACCGATCCTGTTGAAATATATGTCACTAGAAAGCTGTTTTAAGAATCTGTAAGTTTGCATCTAAAAATATTTTATTTTATTAACCCATTAGGGGCCAGTACTAAAAAAAAAACAATTTTTTAACCTCACTTTTTGGATAAAACCACTTAAGTTTAATGTGTTTATATTTTTTGGTAGACTCAGACGATAGACAAGGCATCAGCCTTTGTGTTAAGGTATAAAACTGCTCATTAACCCTTCAAAGACCGGAGATATTTAAATCTTTTTTTAATTTTTTTTAAATTTTGGCAAATTTAATTTTATGAAAGCAATAAATTGTTTGACTTTTTGTGTAATTAACTGATGTTGCTCATCTGATAAGTTTTGTTGTTTAATATTCCCCAAAATAAATTCTTTTACATTATCTGCTTGTTGATTTTTTTCTGCTCCAAATTTCAAGCAGTGTTGAATGGCAAAACTCGTATGAAACTACAAAATGAAGTTTTTTCCCAAAAGGAACAAAAAGGAGCAAAAAGTGTTAATGATGTTTGATTATATACAGTTTGATTAATAACTTTTAACTGATATATTGCAAATACCTTTCTATACACAGAAGTTATATTCCACAGAACACACATATATTTGTTAGTTTCGACCTAAAAAACACATCAACAACACACGGAACAACTACACAATAAAACACAACTATTATTAAAACTGTATTAACAATATATTTTACATACCTTGACTAACTTCTTCCATATTTATACTTTTTCACTGTGTTTACAATTTATGTTTTACTCACGCTCAAAGTTGGTAAAAATTTCGCGCGCATTTTCTGATCATAATGCAACAGTGGAATAGCTTACTTTCCCCCCTCATAAAATACATAGGGTGCACCATAAAAATTATAAAAAAATCTTCTTTATTCCGTGATGAGTATAATAATTTAAAAAACCAAAACAGTTTTAAAATTTTGAACAACAAAAAATTGTATTTATGCCAAAATTATTAACGTTTTACCCATAGTGCATTGAAAAAAAAGGCTGCCGGGATTATGGTATCACTCTTTTACCCGTCGCTTTTGAGTATGATTTGCAACATTTTAAAGCGTTTTTCCTGATAAATACGCAGTTGAACACTACCACCAGGAGAATAATCTTACTGAGCCATTTTATTCATTTATTATTTTATTAGTTAACAAACAGCCCTCTTTGTCGACACATTGACAGACACATAATGATGAGTTAAATATTTAGGTTTATATTAAGATATAATACGGACTCAACGCACGTTATTTAAAATTATGACAAAGTTTTTAGTGAGGGGAAATAAAAGCATCATAAAAGATGAATATCTTATACATCTGAATCAGAGAAAACCCGTATTAATGAGAACTGCCTGGGACATTTTTAAAGCTAGCAGGTAAAGTGTTCCAAAGCCTTGATGATCGGTTGTAATTAAAAGGATTTAGAATGTTGCTCTTAAAGCGCTCAATGCGTCACTGCGAATTCTTATTAGTGTTTGAAAAGATAAAATTAACTGAGGGGTGTTATTTATTTCATAACACAAAAGAAATAGTGGAGGCAACGTGTATAAAAAAAAGTATTCAAAGGAACGTCGAAGAAATTGTCTTGCGTAATCGGTCCTGAATGTCATAAACATATTTTATCCTCCTTTGCCAGAATCAATTTTATTCACGTTTGTCACGCAAGCCCTATTATTTACTTTGATGATGTATATGATACGCGCTAGCACGCGCTAGTAAATATTTGCAATGTGTGTTGTAATTGGCATCAATAGCGAATCTAAAACATTACGTTTTGTTTTCGGAATTAATAACGTTTTTTTTTGAACATAAATGTAACGTGCAAATATATGACAATCATTTTGACGACGATGTTATGTTAAATAATTTTTAGTTGTGATTATTCCCATGAGTCCAGTAAATTGCAAGAGGATTTAGATATATTTCCAGATGGTGCCAGGTTTGTTGCATGTACCTAAATCTTGGAGCCCTATTATTTCTTCTTCCACCTTTTCCGCCTCTCCGGAAATTTTTGGATTTTTCTCTAGAACAATTTTAGATTGCATTGGTAATTTTGTGTTTTTACTATATTCTAAGCCATATTTTTTCACCAAATTAGATATATATCCCGGTTGGGAAATAGATAATTTACCATCATTATAATCAATACATAAACCAATGCAGTTTTTGGTTGTAGCATGTCCTTAACATCAAAGTTATTTTGTAATGTCTTCCAAAAACTTTTAAGAAAATCGTATTTGTTGTAAGCCACATAGAGAGCCACAAGAATAGTATTTGAATCGTCGTTTTTAAAGTAAATACACTGCTCATATCTAGATTGTTTTAATCCAAAAAGTTTAATGACACTATCGATTCTTTTAAACCATTGACGACCAGCTTGCTTTAATCCATAAATAGCTTTCTTTAACTTGCATACTTTATCTATATCAGGTTTTGAAAATTGTCGTTCAATAATCTTTACATCTCTACTCTTTACAATATGCCTTTCGCCATTTTTCTAGAATCTATATGCTTTAGATTCCTCACAATAGCCTACTAAAATATATTCCTCACTTCTAGGTTGCCATTTTCCTTTCCCAGGCTTCTTATTCAAAACGTACGATTTACTCCCTATCTGACGCAAATGTTTCACATTGGGACTTTTGCCAGTCCAAAGTTCGAATGAAGTTTTAGTTTTATTCAAATTTGTCGGACATCTATTTCGGATATAGGCCGCAGTGTGAATCATCTCTGCCTATAATATTTCTGGCAAATTCGCATCTATCATTAGGCACCTAGCCGTTTCCACAAGTGTCCTGTTCATACGTTCCCCGACACCATTTTGTTGCGGTGCATACTCAGCAGAAAGTTGGTGCTTGATACCATTGGACACAAAATACTTACTGACGTCACTGCTTATCATTTCCTTTGCATTGTCAGTTCTTAAAACTTTAATTTTAATTTCTTTAAAAGATTCTAAATATTCAGATATATTTATTTTTTTTTTATTTTTTATTTTTTCAAAAAAAAAAAAAAAAAAAAAAAAGACAGTAATACTAAGCCTTTAAGGCCAAAAATGCGTATTACACAGCAATAAATTCTTAAGTATCTATAAAAATCTTAAATCTATTTATAGAGATGTGTAAATATATAAGTATATGTCAATATTATCACCAACGTTGGCTCGCCAGCCGTAATTACAAAAAGAAAAAATAATATTAAACAAATTAAAATGAAAGTTATATCGATCCTAATTAGTAACAATGGTATACGAAGTCATGCAGTTATTAAATTTCCATTGAAGAAAAGTGTGCAAAAATTCTTGAACGAAAAACATTGTTAGAATAAGAGAATAATGCTGAAATATTTATTGTAGTGATAATGCTCCCGATACCAATTCTAGCCCATAAATAATTTGAGGCATTAGAAGCGCCCAAGCCAGTCTATATTTGACCCTAATCGTCAGATAAATATTAGTTGAGTAGAGGCTACGTAATACTCCATATAGTTTGGAGCGCACAGAGTCAATATGAGTTTCAAAAATCAGCCTATTGTCGATCACAACACCTAAGCATTTAAAACTACCAACAAACTCAATTCTCCTGCGCCCCAAATATATGTTATATCCTGCATTACTACTTGAGCAGCCAAACGAAATAGCTTTAGTCTTGAACGGATTAGTCACTAATGAATTATGAGCAGTCCATTGCACAGTGCAGTCGAGGCAATAATTTATTTTATTCTCCAGTGCATCAGGAAAATCTCAATCACCATTAAAGTACAGCAAAATGTGATCAGCAAACAGGAACGCAGAACAAATTCCATTATCTAAATAATCCATTAGATCATTAACATAAAATGAGAAAAGAAGCGGTCCTAAGACCGAGCCCTGCGGCACGCCCGAGTTTAGAGCCAAGACATTCGAATTTCTTCCATTCAAATTTACAAACTGAAATCTGTCACACAAATAAGACAAAATGAAAAGTTGAACTTATGGATAGAAAAGTTAAACTTATGTATGTATAAGTTTCTCTATCATCCTTCTGCGGCATATGGAGTTGAAAGCCTTAGACAAATCCAAAGAAGCTAGAACACTATACATGTTACGATTCATGTCCTTCCTGATGGTATCGGTTAGAGACAAAAGTAAACTTGTTGTATTATAACCCCGTCAAAAAGCGTACTGATTTTCAATAATTTTACTCCCAGATTGTGCTATAATTTGATCTTTCAATAAGTGCTCAAAAACCTTAGATAGTACAGGGAGAATAGAAATAGGCCGCAAATCATCGGGCCCACTTACAATAGCAGTTTTCGGTATAGGAATAACACGAGCAGTTTTCCAAGCTTGTGAAAAACAGACGTTGTCAAAATAGAAGAAAGTAACAATTTCACACATATAAGGAAAAATTAATTTCAAAAATTGTACCGGAATACCATCCACACCAACCGAATTATGTTTAATTTTATTCAAAGCTACAGCGACTTCGTCAGTACTTACACATCTAAACGCTATCGAATCATCAACGTTATGAAACGATTCAAATTCAAAATTAGTTGTATTAGTTTGTGAATTACCAACAAAAAACGAATTAACCTCATCGACATTTCCATTATAAACTACAATCTTACTACCAACACAATCATAAAATCTCAAAATCCGCCATAAATGATTACAATCAACATTATTAAAAAGTTTAGAAAACTAATTTCTCCCAACCAATTCTATTGAAATCACGGTACTCCACAAATTCATCCAAAAACTCTACAACAACATCAAAAGAAGCAAAAACAAGAGCATGATGTGAAATGGAGGGACATATCGCTTGACTAGAGAAATGTGTCATAGAAGAACCACTCACTAACATGAAGTCAATTAAGGAAGTAGTACCGTAGGTAATATCATAGTGCGTAGGTTTAGAATTATGTAGTACTGATAAATTTAACCTGGTACAAACAGAACGAATTAGATAAGATCTCGATATATTAAACATGTTACAGTTAAAATCGCCAACAACTATAATATTTGCATAATTTAAGAAAAGGTCATAATGAAGTTCTTCGAAGGCTAAAACATTACCTACTGGAGACAGGTAAACCACACCAAAAAGAATCTTCGCTTCACCAGAAAATAGTTCCAGAAACAATGACTCGCACTACCCTAAAACTGAAGTGTGAAATACAATATTGTGTTTAAGCTTACTTGATATATAAATGCCAGCACCACCTCCTCTAGTGCCAACGCGATCATTTCTATAAAATTTATATCCTGGGATATCAACTGCTCGATTAGAAATATTCGATTTCAGCCACGTCTCAGATATGCCAACAACATCGAGTAAAGAACCAAATAAAATGGATTTTAATTCATCAAAATTATTGTTAGTTGCAGAAGGTCTTATGCTCTGACAATTGAGATGTGCAACATTTAGTTTATCTGTACACGAGTTCAAAGCAGAATTTATATAAACATTGTTACTAATAACAGGACCAAGATTCAAGTTAAAAGACATCAAAGTTGAAAAAAGTAACTACAATGGGGAACCAAAAGATGCTAAATAATTGTTGGCAAAATGCACAATTCATAAAAACAAACATTATGAATTCATTAATTACAGTTTAAAAGCAGAAGATTGAGATCAAACACTGTTTAGAAACTTCAAGAAGAAAACAAAATCAAGATAAATTAAGATAGTAATTCAAAGAGTTAAAAAAATGAAGTCTCGTAGAAGGTGAGATAATAATAATAATTTTAAACAATTAAGTAAAAACCCCATCAAGTACATCAAGCATAGAGGCACATTCCGTAACGTCACGAACAACTTAGCACAGAGATTATCGGAATTAATAACTTTAAATTTTGTAACAATTCGTTGACGTGGAAGTTTTCTACATAAGGCATTTAGCTTGGCACCAGTTGGAAAAAGGTGGTCATTGAGATATACCCTAGTAGTTAAATCCGGACTAATACTTTTAAAAAGATCACATACTCTCAACGAACGATTTTTGAGGTACTCCTTCATAATAGCATCTCGGACATAAACATTATTAAATTTCAGCAGACACAAGTTTTTGGTTATATATGTAATGAACATGATTGATATCATGAGCAGCTACCTCCACTTTGTAAAACTGACATAGAGCTTTAATTGCAGGTAACAAATCATCAATCCCCATTGGAAAGCCGCTAATAACAATGTCTGCATGATTTAGCCTACGATGCAAGGCATTATTCTCTGACTTCAAGGCTGAAATTTCAGAGGTTGTTGAATCAATCCGTCGGTTTGTTTGTTGCAGTCCATTATGTCAGTCTTCATTTCACTCAGGCAAGATTACATTTCCGATTTAATTTCCCCCAAAGCAGTTCTAATGGCATCTCGCTCGGCATAACTGCTTGTTATAAACGAATCAAATTTTCTATTCAGTTCGCGAATTTCATCTGCCACACCGTTCTTGCCTCTGTGATTTAGGTTATATTCACAAGAAGCACAAATGAACGCACTCGACTTAATATTTTTCATTGCCAGCAAATCCTTATCCGCTACATTAGCACAAGTGGAGTGCAGCTATTGGGAACATATTCTGCAAAGAACACAGCCGTGTGTTTTATTAATCGATTCATTACATGATCCACATTTAGTTGATTTCACAGAAAAGAAGGTCAATCACCATTGTAAATACAGCTACCAAGGTACCGCAGCACAAGCAATACGCCAACCCCATACACGTTTTTAATCAAATAAAGTTCTCGGTATATTTTGGATGAACTTTAATAAATCCGTGAGCCTTTCAAATTGCTTAAGAGCTTTTGATAACAATTTTGCTTGTAGACAGTTGTTAGTAAAAAAAAGATATAATGAACAGCTAATGTATGTTCTCGTCTACTCAGACATAGAATTGCCAAATCTATTTCTCAAAAATTTTACATAAACATTTCTAGAAAAATCATCCACAAAGGTTACAAAATATTTCTTCCCAATGATTCTGTTCTCATCGGACCACAGATATTCGAATGAACTATTTCTAGCAATTCAATTGCAGATTTTTCATTTTTCCTTGGAAACTTCTCTCGGACTTGTTTGGATCTAATGCATGTGTCACAATTAATATTGATTGAATTAATATTGGATATTCCATTTACCATGTTCTCTGAATTCAATTTTCTTAAAGAATTTCAATTTAAGGGCCAAATCTTTTAACTCTACTGTTTCTGGTTTCCGATTGTCCACAGAAAAACATTTTTGAGAATGATCAATATTAAGCACGTAAAGGTCATTATTTGTATATGCTTCGACTAAAATTTCATTTTCTCTAATGATTTTCGCAACATTGCCTTCCTTTTCAACCATACACCTATTTTCAGTTGCGCTACTTGTAGATACCAAATTATTCTTCAAATCTGGAACCCACAAGCTATTAAACAATTTAATTTGTTTACTTTCTCCTTGCACAATAAGATTAATGGAAATTGTGTCCATCCCCTTTACGTGTAGTTCTTTCTCATCAGCAAGTCTAATTGTTCCCGTATAAGATGTATCTAGGTCATCAAACATATTCTTTTGATAAGCCATATGTGAAGTAGCCCCACTATCCAGGAGCCAAGCTGACTTATGTGTAACGTTTTGAACCTTCTCACCAGTAACAACAAACCCATTTGAATTGACGACATTACTGCGATCTTTGGGAAAGTCCGTCTTACAATTTTTAGCCATATGTTCTTGTTTTCCACAACGGTAACAAGTAATCGATTTAGACATACCAGGTTTATCTCCATTAATATTATACTTTTTCTTATACTTTGCCTTAAATGCCTCATTTGGTAAGTCCTCAACATTTTGTTGCAATTCTAAAAGCCTGCAATTCTAAAAGTCTGGATCTTAAAGTTGTCATTGTAGGGAATTCATTCGCCGCATTAAACACAGCTTTTACTTTTTTGTATTCGTTGGATAATCCATCTAGTAAAATTGCAACTTGCAATTCATCTTCAATCTTGCCATTCATTTCCTCCAATTGCATATAATTCTCGTCAAATTCTTCAAGATATTTTGATATTGATTGTCCAGTATTCATTTTATGATTCATTAACTTTCGGTATAATTCAGCCTTTTACCTCTTCGATTTTCGTTCATATGTGTCTGCCAGAAAGTCCCATATAAGTTTTGACGTCTTAATATTTCTTACTAGATTTATAATCTTTGGTGCCAGCGCCATCAAGATATCTGCTCCTGCATCTTGATCTTTTTCCATCCATGGTCCCATTAAGAGGCCCATAACCTGTTAAATTATAAGATTTCACGTCTTTTTGATACAATAGTTGATACAATATTGAATAAAGAAATTGTTCTTTGTATTTTACAAGTAGAACAAGGTTAATGAGATCTAAACTAATTTATTCGACATAAAGTATATTTTAAAACAAGTACAAATTGAAAATTTAACACTTCGGCAGTGCAAGAAGCATCAAAATAACGAAGAGATACAATCTCCATTCGCCCAAGGCATGCTCACCTGGAAAAGAGTATCTGAAAGAAAGGACAAAAACATAAATTAATAAAAAAAATCAAAACAAAGCAGAAATCTAACAAAATTTTATTATTCTATACTTACCCACGAATCTAAGAATGAATAAATCAGCTGGTATCAGTTGTAAAACTGAGTACTAGTCTTGATGTTGCCAGATCTTCATCATTGACTAAATACGTTTTCTTGTGGACCGTAACTGTTAGATTTGGAAGCGAAATTTAATGAATGAATGCACAAAGAAACTAATCATGGCTTTAATTTAATGAACGTTTCAAGGTATAAAAGGTTGAGGTCCATGATAGGTTCAAGACAAGGCGGTTTCGAAAAAAAAGTAGAAGGTGTAGACGTCTTGAACACCAAAAAATTTTAAAAGAAGACGAGTATAATGTATGATTTCTGGAAATA
>JAHXMU010032712.1:0-14332 GCA_019455685.1 Philornis downsi | reverse complement strand
TTATATGCATGCTCTATGGGCCGTGAGGAGTGTTTCTGTGTAGTTTGTGTAGTTTGTAGTTCGTCCGACAGATGGCGCAGTATTTAGTTTTTTTTTTTTGGTGTTTTGCCCGGTAGAGATTAGCGCGATAACCGTATGCTCCGCTAGCGTTGGGTGCTTAATCTATGTGTAGAGGCGTTAATTAGGCCAATACCGGATCATGCCTTACCTATTTTCGTAAAAAAATAAAGTTACAAAAGTTAATATGTCTACTTTTTAATCACAATTTGCGCGATAAGCCTATGCTGTGTTTTGCTGAAAGCGTTGGGTCTTTAATCAGCGTGTAGTGGCGTTAATTAACCGCGTACCGACTCACATATAAAATCTTTCCGTGAAAAAATAAATTAAAAAATATCACTATTTTTTAAACTCTATCAGAGAGATGGCGCAGTAGTTACTTTCATTGTGTTTTGCCTGATAGAGATTAGCGCAATTACCATATGATCGCAATAACCATATGATCGTTAAGCGTTGAGTGCTTAACCAGCGTGTGGCGGCGTTAAGTATCCCGACACCGACTCATACATAACCTCTTTTCGTGAAAAGTGTGTGGGAGTCAAACGACTCTTGAACTGTTAGTGAAAGTAAATAAATTGAAGAAAATTGAAGAAAGTTAACAAGCAACAGGTAGGACAATAAAGGGCAGCCTCCCTACCCTAACAATACCAAACAACAAAAAATTTAACCATAAAGAACGTATATTGCAGTACGAATTGTTACGTGTGCTCCCCAGAATGCACCGCTGGCTCAGGATGGATCGGAACCACCAATCTGCACATACAATGGCTGCTGGGCGAGACGAAGTTCGGCGGGTCGGCTAGTAATAAATATAATTGTAATTATAATTATATATAGGATTATTTGTTGATCGCAGTTTTTTTAAAAACCAAATAAAACACTCAAATTTGCATCATATATTAAAATTTTTTATTGGAATCGATGAATTGATCTTTGCCATTTAATTTTTAAAGATAATTTAATGTAAATGTTGTCCGCGGCTCCGTCTCAAAATATCCATTCGGAAGGTCCAATTTTTCGTCACTTTTTCAAGAATTTTGGCCTGTATTCCGCGAATAACGCGTTTTATATTATCCTGTAAGCCTTCAATAGCGTTCGGCTTGTCCACATAGACTAACGACTCGACATAACCCCACAAGAAATAATCAAGAGACGTTAAATCGCAAGATCTTGGGGGCCAACTCACAGGGCCAAATCGAGAGATAAACTGCTCATTAAATTCATCCCTCAACATATCCATTGTTTCACGAGCAGTGTGGCATGTTGCATCCTCCTGATGAAACCACATGCCAACCAAGTTCAACTCAGCCAATTGGGGCAAAAACAAAAAAATTCCAGATGTGACAGTTTTCATTGTTTACGTATCCGTTCAGCAAAAAATGAGCCTCGTCGCTGAACACAATTTTTCGATGAAACAGTGGATTTTCACTGAGCTTTTTTGAGGCTCATTCACCAAAAATTAGACGTTGTGGTAGGCCATTCGTCATTCCATGATGCAATGGCAGAGTATACTATACACTTTTCACTTCGACAGATGACGTTTGGACGCTATTACCAATCAGTGCTGCAAACCTGAAAAACTTAAATCTTAAAAAATCACCATATATATAAGTAGAAACCCACTGGAGACAGAAACCTCAATCAACATATTTTGGAACTTGATATTTTTAATAACATTTCTTTTTTATATTTATGTTGTGTTGTATTCGCGAATGCCGGCAGCTTATTAACACGCGCAGCTCCATTGTTCTCTAATCTTGATACTGATGTTCGTCGATAGGTTGGGTGATTTATCCACTGGTGCAGCCATCCCGTCTTAACATCGTTATTATAGCGTTATTCGTGTTCGTGGCCCACGTACCATAAACCTTACTGCAATGTACCATAAACCTTACTTTTTACTTTTTGGTAGAATTTTCGTGTTTCCCCTATCTCTTTTTCATTTCCATTTCTTCCATTTGAAAATACGGTCTGTCTCTCCTTTTTTGTTATATCGTACCTCAACAGCTCACATTAGGAGCTTTTTCTGTCAACACAAATTGTTACTCGTTAGAATATTTTTAAGTCGTTCTTAGTGAAAGCTTGCAAATTGCGAAGGGAAAAAACTGCTGCCACTCCTCAAAACCAGATTTGCCCAGAAATGGGGAATTTATATTATATTATATATGTAGCATTTATCAGATCTCCGAAGCAACTCCTACGCCCGTTTTAAGATTCTTTGTAGGTACCAGCATTCATCCAGCCAAATAAGATTATTTTAATATTATTTTCCTAGCTATTCCATTCGGTGATCAAGACCTTTCATAATGCTCGAATATACGTCCACACCTAACACTAAAAACACCTGTCCAATATTTGACGCAGTAGATTTACAGAGTGGTTATAAAATACAATAAACGATAATAATATATTGTTGTAATAGTAGTCTCATTCAATTCTCAACATACTTCCTAGATAAAATAATTATTATAATAATGTATTACTAAGAAATAACTAAACTAAAACTAATTGCTCAAGCAATTTAATTTTTGGTGAGTAATAGCTTTTGCGACCAGTTATTTACGTATTGAAGATCGACTTTCTTATCTTCCATCTTTTTAAAGCGAAATAAATCTTTTACAGGACTAAGCTTAGATGTCGTTTTAACCAAACTGAATTTTGTATAGCAGCTGAAAAAAACAGGTTTATACCTGATTGTTTTATAAAGAAAAACACTCGGGTTTTTGTTTGGTTGAGTTCAATACTGATCTTTATTTTTTTAAACTTTCTTATTTATACTTAATTTGTTTTGCTTACAATAAATATTTGATAACTTTACAATATGTTGATTCTTTGGAAATTTAATTATTTCAGTTTACAATTCTTGGGAAAAATGGTTCATTGGTCTTTTTAATAATTAATTGCAATTGCTTAATTCTTTGAAAGTAAAAATAGTTCGTTGGTCTTTTATTAATGATTACTTTGGTTGGCGATTCTTGGAAATCATAAAGCAGTCAAGTTTAAATAAAGTGTGAAAAATACTTATGTATGTATGTTTGTTCATATTCGAATCCTAACGGCTGCACCAAATGTTGTTTGAGTGTGTACCTGCATAGCAGAGTTGGCCTTGTTTACAGTCGCGAGGCCCGCGGCGAGCTTGGCATCGTCCAAACGGCGACTAGGGGGGAGAATATATTACGAAATAATGCCTTCTCAAATTCAATTTTTTTTCCTTTATGCAACCTACATGTCATCAGGTTCTGGCCGCATCTCACCATCTTCTGACAACATTCTTTATTTATAGCGTAAATATAATGTGTTCTGCCGCCAGCGACTGAAAACCAAACCAAATACTGCTCAGAAATAAGAGTCAGCAAAAACAACCACATATTTCCGCATAGGAAAAAATGCAACGTTAGTGCAAAACCCTTTGACATACGTTCGTCATTTCCTTGGTTTTTAATGTGCCAATGCTCCCGTAACACAATTTCCATATGGAAAAATGCACAGTAAACATTGACCTACATTAATTACTTCAGTTTTTGATTCCCATTCCCAACTGACTGAACCTTATAGCTAGGCCTTACACTAATGGTGTCACAACATATGTATGTATTGTATTATTATAAAATCCTATTATCCTATTAATTTTTTCTTCTACTGTTTCGTTCTTAGCTTGCTCATTGTGTCTTAATAGCCTTATGTGTGTGTGTTAAGGTGTTATGTAACCTTTCTATATCTGCATTTGCAGTATGGTTACTATTAGATGTGTAGTCTATTTTCGCCCTTTAAGAATTGTTGCATGGGCATTGCTTTGAATTCAAGTTTATTGTCAACTATGGTTTTATTTACTTTTCCGTAAAGGTTAATTATAAGAAGCACCTTGGCTTTTAATTCAGTCCACGATCGGCCATTAATAAGAATAGTTTGTTTTCGAGTGTGTAAAATACGTCTAGATGTATAGTTTCTCTAGGTCTTCTCGGTGTCTCTCTTATTTGGAAAGCTATTTTTGGTGGATTTCGAACATATTTTTCTATGTTGCACACTTCGCAATTATTAATATATTGGGTAATTCTAGTTTTTAAGTTTGGGTTGTATATTCAATTCCTCGAAAACGGCATTTATACCCCTTTGGTTTTTATCAAGGTGTTCTATTCTTATAATATTGGTCAGTTTGTTTCCGTCTTTAACATTCTCGAGCTCTCTTTGACATCTTACTATTTTGAATTTTTCATTATTGTTAAGAAGCTCATTGTATGTTCTCTTGAAGGCTTCATAAAAATTGTTTTTAATAATAATAGCGTTTATTTGGTTAGGATTAAAATGTGTTTTTAATAATGTTATTATTGTTACTTGATCTAGTTCCTTGAACCTAAAAATTTTCTTTGTGTTCTTAAATACTTTTACTATTTTAATCTTTGTAGAACCTGAGTTAATTTTCTTAATTATTATGATTTTTATAAAAATTTATAGGACAGTTAGTTTGAGAAATTTCCACTGATCTTTCAATATGGTTTACCTGGGGATGTATTCGGGATAATGCGTCTGCCTTGTCATTTTTTACTCCTTTTTTACATTTGATTGTATAGTCAAATTCAGACAGTTTCAGTCTCCAACGAACTAATTTGGAGTTTGGCTCTTTGACGGAGAACAGCCACGTTAATGGCTTATAGCAGTCTCAATTATGAATTTTCTTCCAAAAAGATAAGGCCTAAAATATTTTGTCGTCCATACAATCGCAAGTAGTTCCTTTTCGATTGTACTATAATTTAGTTCGTGTTTATTCAAAGTTCGGCTGGCGTAACATATTGGTTTGTTATTCTGCGAAAGGACTGTTCCAAGTGCTACTGCACTTGGATCTGTATTTAGGGTAAATGTTTTGTTAAAATCTGGGTAGACTAATGTTGGGTCGTTAGTAAGTATTCTTTTTAGTGTTTCAAAACTTTGTTTATATGAGTGACCATGAATATTAATTTTAGCGTTTTTCTTAAGACACTGTCATTGGCTTTTCTAAACGGGAATAGTCTTGAATGAATTTTCTATAATAACCGGTTAATCCGAGAAATTGTTTGATTTATTTCTGGGTATTAGGAATTGGGAAATTAAGAACACACTCAATTTTTGAAGGGTTTGGTTTTACACCTTCCTACGTAACTATATGTCCTAAAAACTCAGTTTCTCTTTTGCAAAATTCAGACTTATCCAGTTGTATTTTAAGGTTAGCATCTTGTAAGCATTTAAAAATTATTTTAATTGGCTGCACATGTTCCTGTAATGAAGTGGAAAAATAATAACATCATCTAGATATACTAGACAAATTTTTCCAATGTATTTTTTAGTACGTTGTTCATTAGTCGTTGGAAGGTTGCAGGTGCAGTTTTCAATCCGAAGGGCATTCTTAGAAATTCGTAATGTCCTCCTTTGACTGAAAATGCTGTTTTATGAATGTCTTCTTCACTGACTTCTATGTGATAGAATCCTTTTGCAAGATCCAAAGTCGTGAAGTACATACTTTTGTCTAATTTATCCAAGATCGATCGTCTATTGTTACTTCGTTCAGCTTCCTATAATCGAACACTAGTCTCCATTTTCTGTGAGTGCTCCGTAGAGACTGGTAAAGGACAATTTTGAGGATTGTTTGTTGAAGTACTTGTTATTACCGTGTATCATATTGACATCCATAGGTTCAGGCAAATTTCTATTTTGAAAGTTATTTCTGTTTGAGAAATTGTTACCATTTGGACAGTTGTGTTTATTTGCAAAATTATTTCTATTTTGGGACTTGTTTACATTTTGAAAGTTGTTTCTACTTTGAAAATTGTTCCTGTTATAAGAATTGTGAAAATTGTTTCTGCTTGGGGATTATTATTGCTTTGAGCATTGTTTAGAATCGGCTGAAATTGTTTATTATATTTATTGCGAGGTGTCTGCGCATTTTCACTTCCCATGTGGGCGTATCCTGCTTGGAACAATATGTCCATGGCTCCTTCCAGGTCTGTGGGATTTCTGCAGAACAAAACGGTTTTCATTGGTTCTGGAATCTTATTTTTGAAAACGATGAGGGCGGTCTGCATATTATTCGTCGCACTGACCCTTGTTGCTTCTGTTTCGCCTAATATAACTACTAACTTATTATTAAGTCTATATAGTTTATCTCTTATCTCATTGTAAAAATCTAAGGTATTAGTTCTAAATGTTGTACCTCTTAATTCGTCAAACAATTCGTCACATGATCGTCTATCGCCGAAATTATTTTGGAAAATACTTTTTATCTCTGACCAGGTTGTGGCGTGGCAATTTATTTCAATGGTCTGTCTTGCTTTACCCTTTAGTCTTGATTTGATCTGAGAAGAGAAGTTGGGACAATTAATCGTATGTTTTTAGATGTGGATGAATCCTGTCTACGAGTGTTGTCAAAGTCTGTAAGTCGTTGGTGTCTCCATAAAATTCAGGTAAGTTCTGGAGATATTTCAAGGGGTCTATTACCACTTGGTTTTGTGGTTGGTCAACCATTTTTATTAATGTTTTTTTTCCTTTGGTAAAAAAAATATTTGTTTAGTTACGTCTAAAATACCGTCTTGATTTTTGTTTTGAAAATCTTCTATTCCTAGCGGTTACCTCAATTCCATAAGGTATAACTTCCTCTTCTGTCGAGTACCCGTCGTTTGACTCTATTCCTGAGTCAAGTGTTAGGTTCATAGAACCGTAGTCCGTGTTTCTTGGCTCGTATTCAAAATCCGAAGGATATTCCGACAAAGAATCACTATCACTCATATAAAAAAAAATGATGTTGTTTAGCAAATGATTTCGCGATAAACTTAGCAAAAGGTTTCACAAAAACAAAATAGAAAATTTATGTCACTTAGCAATTGTATCTTTTAGCAAATGATTTCTTTAAAATTCACAATAAATAAAAATTTATGTCGCTTAGCAATTAGATTTTTTTTAAATAGTTTCTTACTAAATAAAACTATATCACTTAGCAATTGGTTTCTTAAAAAAATTATGTATATCTTTTTGCAGATAATCTTTTTAAGATTCATAATGTGTTAATAACAATTTGTCTTACTCTGATGTTGCTGGTAACTTCTGTTGTTTACTTTTATTGTAGTTGCTGATGTTTCTCTCTCTTTTCTTTGTTGTTCAATCCTTTTTCGCAGGATTTTTTAATTACTAGTCCTGTTTGCAGGATCTGTTTGTTTATTTATCCTGTATGCAGCAGTTTTTAATTACTAGTCCTGTTTGCAGGATCTATATGTAGGAGCTTTTAGTTATTAGTCCTGTTTATAGGATCTGTATGTAGGAGTTTTTAATTACTAGTCCTGTTTGCAGGATCTGTATGCAGGAGTTTTTAATTACTAGTCCTGTTTGCAGGATCTGTTTTATTTATTTATTGCACTTCGCGATTAAAAGTTAAAACGTATATAACACTATATTTTAGTTATATCGCGATCCTACCGACTGCGCCAAAAACAGGTTTTTACCTGATTGTTTTATAAAGAAAAAACACTTGGGTTTTTGTTTGGTTGAGTTCAATACTGATCTTTATTTATTTAAACTTTCTTATTTATACTGAATTTATTTTGCTTACAATAAATATTTGATTATTTTACAATATGTTGATTCTTTGGAAATTTAATTATTTCAGTTTACAATTCTTGGGGAAATGGTTCTTTTTAATAATTAATTGCAATTGCTTAATTCTTTGAAAGTAAAAATAGTTCGTTGGTCTTTTATTAATGATTACTTTTGGAAAGAATAAATGTTCAATTGCTTGTGCTGGGCATTTTTCATTTACGTTTTTTCGACTTTATCTTTGAGAGACATACTTGTAGGCACCTTTTGATTATAGTCGATTGGTGTGATATTTGGCTTATAATTTTGCATTCACAAATCTCACTACCAAATCCAAAATGTACTTTGATTGGTTCATCTTAATATAATCTCCTCGATGATTCTAATTCCAGACACCGATAAAGCCTCCCAAATATTTCATTTTAAATGCACAGCTTCCGCCGTTCCATTAGTGTCCAATTTATTCGCGCCGCAACGCCGTTCTGTTCCGGTGAATAAGGACAAGTCATTTGATGTATGATTCCTTTGACTTTCGGAAAAGATAAACATTTTTCGTTAATGTATTCTCTTGCACTGGGTTTCGATCATATTTACCAATTCAATGAATTTGTCAAAAACATTAGCCTTATTACGGATGGTGTACAAGAAACCCTTTCGTGAAAAACTAGAGTACCAGAAAATGATTAATTTTGTACAAATCCAAGAATATCGGAGTGGATCAACTAAATAAGCTCTATTGTATGCAATCCCTAGTCCCGGTTAGTTAGTCAAGTTTGTTTTTCTTGGTTCTTGTCTCTTTATTTTCCTTTCAAAAATTGCTTTTACAATGACCAAACTCTTGTTGCATATGTGGGCTAATCGGCGGTTCTACAAATTATAATTGTTTTTGACTAAAAACGCGTTGTCCATTTTGGCTTTCAAAACGTTCATGTCATTAAAATCACACGCAGTTCCTATGACTTTACTAAATTTGTTGTAAATGTTGGCAAAAATTTGGTGCATATTAAATGTTTTGAACTATTAGATCCTTCGAATTATCACCCAGGATACAAAAATCGATGTAACCAGTTCATGCAACAGGCATCCACTGTTACTGTGTTATTATGATTTGTACATATAGCTGTCGTTGTTCATCATATGTTTGTTGTCGCCGCCTTCTATGTACCAGTACACAAAACTGTTCCCCTCGCACAATTTAATTGTTACAGCGTTTGCACATGCACCCAAACTTTCAAATGATGCAGTCAGGATTGCGCATCTTGAAGAAGGGGACTTTTTACTTTGTCAGCCGTCCATTTCTCATTGGAATTTTCTGCTGCCATCACCAGCGGCTTGTCATCAGCCGACGACTCAGCTAACATTAGTGATGCAGTCAATTCGTCGTTAATATTAAGCCGGTATTCCTGACCTTAATACAATTACCACCAACTCATTTACGTACTATTGAACCGAGCCATAATTATTAAATTGTGTATTCACGAGCTGCTTCAGCCATTGCGTGTGCATTCATTTCTGCATCTGCAGCAGAATTTTCTCCTGACTGCACAATCTTCCAACATCCTTTGAAGACTTCGCTTGTATTTTACAAGCATCAACATTTTTTCTTCCCCGTAATCTTTCTAACGGAATGATATTGCGCTTGAAAAAGCCATTTTGTAAACAAAACATAAATTTCGCGTACCTGCGGCGGCTAACTTATTGGTTTAAATTTATTGAAAACTCGATCGGTTCAATGTCAGAGTCTACTTTAAGCATTTGACGCAGTAGAATTACAGTGTGGTTATGAAATAAAATAATTTTGCCACTGCTGCTTTAAATAATCGACAATTTCATTCGTCGGATACTCAGAAATACGGCTTAGATTTAAGATGGCCCGGACTAGAATATATTTTTCTCCTGATTTAACTTGAACGAATGCTGTAGTTAACAGTCTTATCAGATTCTTGTGCGTGAAGAGTAATCTTTGATCACCTTTCGCGGATATCTAGACGGATCAGAGCCTATATTTACTATTTTTATTCAAAAATAGAAAATAAATCCGCAGTTTCTAAACGGATGGTCAGATTTTGATGAAATTTCGTAGCGCGTAGCAGAAATAAAATGTGGACCTTATACTTCTAAAGGGCGCTGCCCCACAATGCCTTAACGTAGCTCTGGAATTTGGAAACTTTATAACGATACAACTTCTTAAATGTTTATCCAATCTATGTATGTATGTATTTCTCTAGTCGAGATCTTCAAAAACATTGCTTTATGTATGTTTTATCTCTTAAACTTTAGGAGTTATTCGACTTTTAAAAGAACAATTTTTGTCTTTTACCTACCATATTTCATTTTTATGCTAATAGCGGAAACAAATTTATTCCCTTTTCTATAGTTATATTAATAACAAGATTTCAAGTACTTACAAAAAATAAATTAAAAAAAATAAGCACTTGGTAAAAAATTGTACGTAATTAAGGTTAAAAAGTCGATTTTTTTACTATATCGATATGCAGCTCAATGTTTTTTTCTTGTCTTTCATTGATACATACTATTTTCCCACCTAAAAGAAAAAATTTTCGTACTTTTAAGGACAACTGGATTAACTCCCCAAATTTACCATATTGTGCGTCAATTCGCGATCTGGCTTACAAAGCATATTTGGAAGATAAAACTAAAGTTAATTGGAAAATATTTTGCAGGGCAAGGAATAAGGCTAAATCTGTGATCAGAAAGGGAAAGATTGATGCACATTCCAGTGCTCTTAGGTATCAATCAACGAAAGAATTGTGGAATTCTTTAACAACTAATGGGTTTTATTCAGACAAATCTTTTCCGATTGACGTGAATGTTATTGAACTAAGTTATCAATTGCATTCATATGGTGATAATGTTATGAATTTGCCGCAGCGGGAGGGTGATTTTTCGTTCCAATGTGTTGAGCTATAGGACTTGGAGAAAGCGTTTTAATGATTACGTTTGATGCAGCAGGCTGTGACGAATTTTCTTTGAAATTTTTAAAATTAGTATTCCCTTATATTTCAACTCATATATGCTATATATTGTGAACACCATTTTGACTACATCTAAGTATCCATCAGCATGGAAATTTGCAAAAATAGTCCCTGTGGTAAAAAGGACTCAACACAGTCTGTGGCCAGTTATAGGCCGATTTCAATTTTGCCAATTTTGTCAAAGATAGTGGAGCATGTTTTGAAGACCCAATAACCCAATTATCTTGAGGTTAGGTTTTTTGAATGATTGTCAATGCGGGTTCAGAAAGAATAGAAGCACTTCTTCTTTGCTACTATGTCTGACTGAGAGTATTCGGGAAAATTTCAATAGGAGCAAATTATGTATAATGGTGTCATTGGACCCAGAAAAAACGTTTGATCGAGTTTATCATACATTTTTGATTTAACAGTTATATAACTTTTACAGTTCTGCAAACAATGATTGTATATGTATGTAGTTGAATTTACTCCTATCTTTCAGGAAGGAAGAACAGGTTTGTGTCAGTGGTAGATATAGTAACGTGCTCAACATAAAGAGTGGAGTGCCGTAAGGTTCATTCTTGGGCCCAATTCTTTACATCAACGATCTTTTTCCAAAACTTGATACTCTGTGTAAACCGCATGTCTTTGCTGATGATATTCTGTTGCAATTTAAAGGGGTTATTAGTTTCTTGATGTTCTTCAGAAGAAAATTATTTACGTGCTTGATAGGTTACGTGATTGGATGTCGGAGAACAGACTTTGTGTCAATTCTTCTAAGTCCAAAGCTATGCTTTGTTCGAACCGCACTGAAGGGGATTTGCGAGTAGTTTATAATGGTTCTAATTTACAGTTTGTGCATGACATGAAATGTTTTGGAATCTTATTAGATGATAAGCTGTGCTTTGAGAAGCACATTAATCACGTTGTTTTAAGTGTTAACTATGCATTGAGGGAATTATGCACAACTAATTTGCCGCTATCGCTGTATGTGAAAAACCAAGTGGTTCATGCTATAGTTATGCCAAATATAACATACTTAAAAATTATATCGATACAAGGTCTTTGTTATTATTTTATAAAGTTGTTTGACTATGTGCACCTTTTGTGTCAAACGGATTCTTATTGCACTTATCTCTTGAGATACTAACATTATTCAACTCGATACGATTTCCGTCTGCAGGATAAATTTTGTAAGAAAATGTGGGCATATACACTGTAGCCCTCAAAACATCCTCGTGTTCAGTAAAGAATATGGCTGCGAATGGTGCCCATTTCCAATTCTTCATCATGTGGCGTGAAATCGTGCTACGTAGATCCGCTGGATTATTTTCAGACCTGTATGTGGATGCTTCCACAGCCGAGTCGTAAAAGTGTTCTAATGGCCAAGAATGAAGCACAATTAACAACAGAAGTCTGATACTCAATCACTCTTATTCGTCCGTTCATATAGGTTATGTCGTAGTTAGACATATCTAAAAGGCCTTTAAAATGAGGAAGACAAGACCCAGCTGTAGGCCCGAATCCACGTGGGAAATGTCGTTAAGAGTTTCCATTACTCGTTTATTATTTATACGACTCTCGGTTTGGTAGCTTTATAACTGAATGATAAGGCAGATAATAAACGGGAATTTATCATTGATTGGGATATCACGGATGTCATGTGACCTAAATAAAGCTAAAAAGTTAAGGATATATCTAAAAATCCGAACCTCATAATGAGATGGGAAATGTTATTAAAACTTTTCATTGCTGGTTTTATTTGAGGCGTTTAATACGATTCTCAGTTTTGTAGTCCGCTTACTTGGGTTTATTACCGGATGATAAGGTAGATAAGACTGAAACACATTATTCCGTAAGACGCCCAAATTTATGACGGTACCAAATTTTCATTTCGGGGGAGAGTAACTATGTATCACCTCTCTGAATGTCGATGAGTGGTTCGCTTATATTGGTCCTCACAAACCCCGTCAGATGGAGGTAGTAACTATCGCTTAGGAGTTTCTTCAAGCTCTCAGAAATACAACAGTATTCTATTCAGATTATCCTCGCCCATTATAGTTGATTTGATCTAACATATTTGCATCGAAGGAATAGGACGAAAACATTCCACTGTGTTTCATTCAAAACCATTTCTGAATAGATATTCGCATTACAATTCAACGGATGCCTGTCGAACAAATTTGCATCGGCTAAGTGAATACTCGGTAGGCGAGCTACCATGTCAGGTGAGAGTGTCCATGATGGAAGTTTGTCAGTGATAATTGACAACATCGATGCCACTGTCTCTAACTGTGGTGAATAACATTCACTGTTAGAGTCCTCAATAAAATAGATCAATATAATAGACCAATGCAGCCAAAGACAACAGCTTTCCACTAGTCGATCGGTGGTATCCAAAGATCCCTTATGGAGTATTATCTCCATTATCTTTGATAAAATTGGCAAAATTGAAATCGGCCTATAACTGGCCACAGACTGTGTTGAGTCCTTTTTACCACAGGGACTATTTTTGCAAATTTCCATGCTGATGGATACTCAGATGTAGTCAAAATGGTGTTCAAAATATATAGCATATGAGTTGAAATATAAGGGAATACTAATTTTAACAATTTCAAAGAAAATTCGTCACAGCCTGCTGCATCAAACGTAATCAATAAAAACGCTTTCTCCGAGTCCTATAGCTCAACACATTGAAACGAAAAATCAGCCTCCCGCTGCGGCAAATTCATAACATTATCACCATATGAATGCAATTGATAACTTAGTTCAATAACATTCACGTCAATCGGAAAAGATTTCTCTGAATAAAACGCATAAGTTGTTGAAAAATTCCACAATTCTTTCGTTGATTTATACCTAAGAGCACTGGAATGTGCATCAATCTTTCCCTTTCTGATCACAGATTTAGCCTTATTACTTGCCCTGCAAAATATTTTCCAATTAACTTTAGTTTTATCTTCCAAATATGCTTTGTAAGCCAGATCGCGAATTGACGCACAATATGATAAATTTGGGGAGTTAACCCAGTTGTCCTTAAAAGTACGAAAATTTTTTCTTTTAGGTGGGAAAATAGTATGTATCGATGAAAGACAAGAAAAAAAAACATTGAGCTGCATATCGATATTGTAAAAAATCGACTTTTTAACCTTAATTACGTACAATTTTTGACCAAGTGCTTATTTTTTGAAATATGGTAGGTAAAAGACAAAAAATTTTGTTTTAAAAGTCGAATAACTTCTAAAGTTTAAGAGATAAAACACACCTAAAGCAATGTTTTTGAAGATCTCGACTAGAGAAATACATACATACATAAATCGGATAAAAATTTAAGAAGTTGTATAGTTATAAAGTTTCCAAATTCCAGAGCTACGTTAAGGCATTGCGGGGCAGCGCCCTTTAGAAGTATAAGGCCCACATTTTATTATACATATACATATATATAGGTAGGTAAAAAACAAAAAAAAAACTTATTTCAAAAGTCGAATGACTCTTGAAGATCTTGAAGATCTCAACTAGAGGATCTTTGCTGATTATGTTTGGCGGATTTGGAAAAAGCACCGTATTTTAGATAACTTAGGGAATCTATGAAAAAATAGGAAGGCGGGAATTGGTAAAGAGTAAAAAATAAATGATAAATGACAATGTGGGGTAGGGAAAACCTACAACATTTTAGGTGAAATGGGTTCATTCGCGCTCTTTGTATTATTTTTATTCACACTGATTTACCGATTATAGTTATGATT
>JAHXMU010032711.1:0-12412 GCA_019455685.1 Philornis downsi | reverse complement strand
AAAATGTATGTGCATCACGACCCCTAGCAGTCCGATGTGGCAAAAAATGCTTGAGGCAATGGATGAGTTTCGCATTCCTCTATACGTTTTTTTAGGATAGCCTTGGTAAGCCATTTTCCAACACGAGAATTTGGAGAGGTCGATACACTATCGTGCTATTGTTCGACACGCTTTCTATTTTTTGACTCACTCAGCTGACACCATTTTCAATGATCTGCGTATGCTGATAGTGCAGACGACGAAAAATGTCTGGTGGTAAATGAGGAACAAATCTAATCATTTGTATGGGATAAGGTGTATACTTCTTTCGGGTGCTGCGTGAACTTTGACGACTGTAGCTTTGGGGAGTTATGTGATTTCATCTACCTTGGCTTCGGCATTAATAAAACATGTGTAATTAGGAGAATAGTTTTGCTTAAGAAGTAGTTTTGTTGTGGGCTTATTTAGTGATGAACAAAAATTCAAAAACTCAACAGTATACGATATTCCAGTCCTACATAACTTGAGTTTGTGACGCGAGCGGATAAATTAGTTTTGGAAGTCTACTCCGAAAAATATATGTACTATTTTTGTTTCCTAAATGAAATTTCTGGTGCAGAAATGTTTAGGATGTCGCAGAATGCTTTCGGTGAACAAAATTTGATGAAAGGTTTACAAGTGGCGTTCCAAAAAAGTAGGGAGGGAGTTAAATTCGAATAACGCTCAGTACGATCATTAACCTCTGTTCATCCTATCAATGAATTTAGAATCTTGTCGAAATACATAAAATCATACATATCTATTCTTAAAACCATCACTGTATTGAAATAACGACCACGATCTTTTTTCGAATATTATTAGTAAGTAAGTAAATTAGGTTGTGGCTGTAAATAAAGACTGAAGCCCAATCAATTGTGTGCTTAAGTTAAGCTGGGGTAATAAAGGTATTATTCCGTTAAATCTAAAGGTTCAGTTTTTTTCCTCGACTAATATTTTGCCCCCCGTTTATTCTTTTCGAGAATATTTGCCAAACATTGTTCGCCTATACATTACTATTTTCTGATCCTCATCGAACCGTATAGGTGACTATCGTACATAGAGAATAATTTATGTTTATAGGTAACCAAAGCATATAACTGATTTACCTTTCAACCGTACATGGATCTGTGAATTTTATAGTTTTAAAACATGAGCGCGCAACGGCAGCATATTGCAAATTTTTTGTTATTGCAACGGTTGGTATTCACCGTGTCGTGTCACGTGGGACCATATTTACCTCCAATATTATAACCGCGTTTAGGCAGTAAAACTTTTCACCTTGATATATTCTGCTGGTTATTTATACAGCAACTAAAACACTCGATAACTCGCATTATAACAACGCAAATTATCGTCTCAGCATATCACTAGAGATTGGCGGACAATAATTTTCTTTAATATTACTTCTAACCGAAAACAACAAGTGCAGCTTTGTAGCTATCGACATATCACACTATCATGCCTTGCTTAGATCGTTCATATATGTTGGAGGGTCGTAATTATCCGTAATTATAACGGATTTTTGTTTCAACTACAACCACTAAATTGAGGACAATCTCATATCCGTAGCCTCTGTTTTGTTTTAACGACGTAATAATATCTCTCATCATACATATTAAAAACTTGTAGCCACCGAAATACACTTGAGAGTGGCAGTACTTATCGAACTTCTTGTTGTAAAACTTTCAGCTCAGATTAAAGTTGACAATCCTAACATCTTAAGAGAGTTTGCTATAAAACTGCATTTAAAGAGATCATCTGAAATTTTAGAGTGACATTAGAGACACTCTTAAATAATTTAGTGCAAGAGTGCTTTATATACAAATTAATGTATTCATAAAATGAAAGCATATACATACTCGTACATATGTATGTTTACATCTATGTATACAAATTTATCTCACTATCTCAATCTAAATAAACTTTCCAAATATTTTGCCTGGTTATCACAGAACGTTTATCTCATTACCACCATCACAATTTTGTTCTAAATAAATGACAAAAAAACTAATTTATAAGCGCGAGTGGACTGTAACAAGAGTATCAGTTTCTTCTAATTTCATAGTCCAACAATAGAGATTCTGTATAATTGGTTTTAAAGTTTTTTTTTTTTTTTAATTGACCAAACTTGCATGTCTCTTACGAAAGCGAGGCGAACGCATTGCTTAACTACACCATTTTCACTATACATATATGAGTTATTCACTAGTTTTGATAGCATCGTCATTTTTTTTTCATAAGAGCAACAAACAAAAAAAAAGTAAACAATTTCTCCATACCGCATAGAATTTTCTGTGGCAGCTTTTATCTTAGCAATAACACAGCAAATAATTAGTAAGAGCACTCGAAAGTTGCAATTTTGGCCGCAAAGTTTGGTCTGCTAGTTCATTCTTGCGGCTAAATATTTTATCATTTGTCTTGAAACTTGACCTACTATTATCGTACTCGAATTACTTTCTGTTTCTATAATACAGTGTCGCGCCAATTGCGCTACAATAAGAAACTCAAATAACTTTTTTTAATCAATGTATTTTATATATTTTTTTATTGTATAGAAAATTCAATTTTATTTAAAAAAACTAATTGGTTTTGAAGAATATGCGACGCCTGATCAGAAAATTATTTATTGCGACCTGAAGGGTTGAAGGTCGGGATAGCCTCAATTATTGTTTTACTAGACTGCTTCAATTCATGCAAATCCCTTGGATTTAAGGTGAATTTGGGGGCCAGCGGAAAGTGGAGTTTCTGGATTAATTTGTTTGTGAATTTTCGCAGGAGCTCCGCCATAACCGGTCTGCCTATGTGTGCAGTTGCTTCGTCTTGCTGGAATCAGATGCCATTGAAACGGATACGCCTTTGACGCAGTTCTGGGTAAAAAAACTCCTTCAACATCTTTAAATAACGGTCCCATTGTCACTGGCGTTATGCTTGTAGCACGATTCTTGCGCCACCCTCTATTTTTCGGCATTTACATTGTTTCTCTGGTCTTGATACTGCTTCTTTTATTCAATATAGAACATTAGAAACCTTGCTTCTACTATGACTAAACTACCGATCGTGGAATTCCAACACTAATTTTCATCTATTTCCATTCAATATATATATTGCAATATATACATCCTTAGATCAGAATATGATCTCCTCTTGAAACAAACTTGAGTCTCTTGAAGAGGAAGTCGATTTGCTTTGCGTAAACCTAAATTTTTCACTAAAAGAGCTTATCAACGTCAATGAACTAGTTTATCGAATGAAGGCTTAATTTGAAAGGTCAAATGAGAAGAGAAACGTGTCACACGAACCAGGAACCAACAGTAAAAGTGCAAAAGCTCAACACGTTTGTTCTCTGTGGAAAGAAGCATCACTCTCTTCTCCATTGCACGGGACTTTTAGGAGCAGACCAATCACAAGTGCAAAAATCGGCAACTTTCTTGTGTAATCCACTTCTAACTCCCAACGCTGAGCTATCTACAACCTCTGTTACCGCATAAATTAGGCCATATTTCACTTCTATACGATGCACTAAATCTATACAGATTGTCTTCGCTACGGTGCACGAGGACGTTGTCACAGGAGGACTAGGTACACTGTATGTACCCTGATTGACCCAACCTCTGAAGCATTCTTCCTTTGGAGGCTGTTGCAAAGAATACTGTCTTCACGCACAAAGCCGGAAGAAAGAGATGATTGGGCTGAATAAAACGGTGACAGTTACGTCAACTCAAATTTGTTTTTTGAAAATAGGATCCCCCTACGATCCCCCTAATTTTAGTACTATAGTAGACGGGTGTGTTTGTGAGAAACTTCACCGGTTAACTATCATACAAGCCTCTGCCTCCCGATATACAGTCCACTTTACTCATGACGGATTTTTAATCAAGAAACGGAGTACATATTTTTTTTCTATTTTTTCGTTTAAAAAATCAAAACACTCAAAAATCAAGAACCGACAGTTTTCCTCGATTGATTTTCGTTGTATTGTACAAACTATCAACAAGGAATATAATACTATGAATGTAATAATATAGATATACCCGAATAGATTTTTTGAAAAAAATTGATGCAGCAATATTTAATTTTTAAACGAATTCAAATAAAAATTTTGAATTAAATCGTAGGTTTATTGGGTAACTTTTTATTATACATTGGATAATATTAGAAAATGCGAATGTTCGATGAAAACAAATATCGGATTACAAATCAGCATTTGCTTTTTTCAATGTATGGTTAAGTTATGAAATAAGATTTTGTACAAGTGTAAAGTAAGTAAATCATCATTTTATTATTGGTTCTAAGTATATGAGAGAGACATCGCTTTCATTTATTTTTTTTTCTGATCCATAATTGCGACACCTGTGTTATGCAAAACTATAAATTTATACTCATTCTTTTGCAGAATAAACTCATTTGATTTCGCGAAATACAAAGTTAAGCTTTGGTTGAATTCTGTGTTTTACTTATTTTTAATATTATTATTGTTGACTTTTAGAAAATGAGTGTAAATTGTCCTTTTATCGTTTTATTGAAATCTTCTTTTTTTTGTCATATGAAATGAAATGGAAATAATGTGACGAAAAACAGAATGTGCATGAGAGTTTGATGCCAATTGCTAATCAGCTGTATATGTTTTAGGCCACTGGGTCCATTTGGTTGCAACGCCCAACTTCTTCCGAACATAATTACTGGAGAAGCCCAACAAAGCCAGAAGTTCATGAAAGTAAAGATAGCAACATATCCGACAGTTCAGTGGACGAACAAATCCCATTCACTGCTATTAGCCAATTAGAAGCTAGTGAAATAGGCGCTCCTCTCATACACATTATACAAGAATTGCGAAGTAATTGTGTTGTTTCCGAAGTCAAAGTGAATAAGCACAAACTAAAGTTCAAAAAGCATTATCGCACAGCTGCTTTCTGTGAATCTAAGGGCAAGGTTCGAGCGAAACGGTGCAAGAATCAAATAGGACTTACAAAGGATAAACCTCAGCGTACATTAGCCCACGGAATACCGATGGAACCACAAGCGCCGACTGCTCCAACTTTGGAAAATATTGCGGAATTAGACGCAACACATGAAGAGACCTTAAGATCGCCACCATTAGATAACTGGAAACATAATGACAGATCTCTTGCTAACAGACGACACAAAATTGGTGGACGTCTCTTGCAGAAGCGACTGTCTAATTCAAATTTTAACAATAAGCCTCCCGTCAAACAATATCCTCCTCTAAAGCCACCGAGAAGTTCACATAGCTTCGAAGACAAGTATTCTTTCGATACTATGTCCACTTCGTTATCTCTACGTGAAGCGGAACGCGTATTGGATGAGTTCATATCTAAGAAAGGTTATACCCTCCCCATTGTAAAAGATACGTCAGAGGAAACGGATTCAAAAATTCAAATTGAAAAGCTGTTTAAAAACGGATCCTACATTGATGAAAGCAGAAGGAAGTCATTCTCGAGTGGTAAGTCGATTTACATATTCAGACAACCCTTTATTGCAGATACGAGTAATGTGCAAATTTCGCTGTCTGATCAGTGACACACTAACTGAAATAAAGTAGAAAATATATAATACCGTGCATAATTTCATACTTTATATTAGAAGCTCCAGATATACTCGCTTCTATAAAACATATATGCACGAAATATATTTATGTTATGAATAAATATAATAAAACAGCAAAATAATGGAAATTCCCCTAACTTATAGTTGGCAATGAGGGACAAGAAGAAGAGAAGGGTAAAATAAGGACAAGGTATAAAAGAAAGTGAAACGGATATATAAGGAGAGAAATAGGAGACGAGAATTCAGGTGTATTAAAATTAGCTAAAATTACTAGTTCATATAACAGACTCTGTCGCTGGTAATAATGAAATGAGTTTCTTTTGATAGTCCATTGGGGATAGATTAACAATCCGAAAGTGCCTATTTCTGACCCGTGAAATCCCATGATATTTTGACAATATCGAAATAGAGGGCTCCATCGACTCGTTAACTAGAACTAGCAAAATATTAATTTTAACGAGACTGGAGTGTATATGTGTAGATGTCCTCAAATAAACTTAAAGTGAATCCGTCTAAGATAAAAGCAAGTTGTTTGCTTTCCATTCATGTGAACTGAATTTTTCTTGCAATTCGATAGCTATTGCATTTTTAATTGAAGATAATCTCTCATTTGATTTGCGTACTGATAGAGTAGTTTTAATTAATTAAATGAAAATTAGTACATGGTTTAATAACGTCGCATATAAATTATTGTATCTAAATATATACCGGTACAGTTAAAAGCAATATAACAAGCTGACCTTCAATCTGGCTATACGTTATCTGTTCCGCCTTCGTCGAATTGTGCACGTGTCTCCGTTTGTGATACAATTTCTAGGCTGTTCTTTTCGTAATTTTGTAGCTATTCGTTCGTTGGTTGTGTTTATTAATTCTATTAAAAATGAATCACCGCTGTTTCTTGCAGAATCATTTAAATTTACTCGATCAATTCGCACTAATCAATTGATTATTCATAACACAAAATATTATATGAGCAGATCTTTTCAAGTAAGAGTAGCCGCTTGTATAGCATCTCAATTACTTAGTTAATTAAATCTTACAAAAATTACTTGGAGTTATTTTTACCATTTAATATGTTATTCAATTATTCGTTATATTGTGGAGTAGGTGTAAATTCCAATTAAAGTTATTTTAGGACAAAACATACATAGTGATAAATTGTAATAGGTGAAGTGTCCGTCATATTGTAAATCATATTTTTCTGGTATTAAGATACACAAGCTTTTTTGTAACATTAGTATTGTAAAGTTGTATAATGCATTTGTTATTGAATTATGGAGAAGCAACGTTGTAATATTGTAATTTAATCAAATCGGCCATTCATTTATTTGTTTACTTATTTTTGGCATGTAATTTAAAGCCTTCCGGCCAATAATAAATTACAATATTTATTATTCATCTATTAGATTTAATCTGCTCAATGTTATAAGTTAAAAAAATCACGTAATAAAAATTAAATATAAAATTTATAAAAATATAATATGATTTTAAAGAAAGTATGATTATTAAAGACAAAAAAAGTATGAAAAAAGGCTAATTCAAAAGTTAGAAGTTAATCTGTATATAATCTGGAAATATAATGGGTATGTAATAAAGACTGCTCACAATTTAATCGAAAACAACATTTTACAGTAAAGTCTGAGTGTTGTAGAATGTGCCTTTTGTAAGAATCAGGACATAATTTAAAACCTTTTAAATGGCTTGGTAGTAAATTGTAAATTCGAGCTACAAAGGTGGCTGATGAATAATTTAAGGGGTTTATATTGCCCACAACCGATTATTCTGTTTATTCGCTCATTATGATTTTTTCATGAAAATCGGGGTTGTCATGGGCTAGCTGTAACATTCTATTGGCATATGTACGGCGGCGTAAATGGTCTTGTGGAAGAAGCTCTTGTGTCAACTGTGTCTTATATGGAAACAAATGCAAATCCTTGAGCAAAATTATGGCCAAAGTTGTTCTCTGAAGACCAAGCTCCTGAGCATGGCATCGAATTGAGGTTGATGGACTGTTTCGAACACTTTCTTGAGCAGCAGTAATGTTTTCAGCCGATCTTGCAGTACGCTGTGGTCCATGCTTGGCCCTATCAGCTACGAACCCTCTTTCTTCGAAATCATTCACTACACGATAAGTAGTGAATAAAAATTTCACGTAACTTTCTCATCGTCACAGTAATCGATGATTTTTTTTTTTTTTTTTTCATTCTTTATTTATTGGATCTTCAATTCAAAATTGAACTAACAATAAGTTTTCGAATCTTAATTCTAAATAAACATTATTTTTTACGCCCGACCAACGTCAGAAATAAATTCAGTTATCGCAGTGATTATTTGTATCGATGAGGGCTGCAGTATCTCTCTTTTTTAGGCGAGTGTGGCCACGGTGTTCTAATATGTTACGAGCCAAGGGATTTGGATGGTGTTGGAGCTTAGCCAGGTACTTTTCACAATATTTATCAATTTCTGCTTTGACCGATGGAACGTTGAGATCCCTGTGTATGTGTGAGTTTTTAATGTAGCAGGGTGCAGCTGTAATAATGCGTAAAATTTTGTTTTGTCTGCTTTGAATTTTTTCAATGTGAGAAGAACATGCAGTTCCCCATAACTGTACAGCATAACACCATATTGGTTTCAGGAGCGCATTGTAAAGTAGAAGTTTACAATCCAACTTCAAACGTGAGTTTCTGCAAATAAGCCAATGTATTTCGAATAGTTTCAGTTTCATTTGTGTCAGCTTGGCTTCAATGTGAATTTTCCATGTTAAACGTTTATCTAAGTGAATGCCAAGATATTTTACGTGAGAGTGTTGAGGCACTACTTGATTATTTATTGAAATAGGCGGGCATGTTTCCCTTCGTAAAGTAAAAGTCACATGCACACATTTTTGTTCGTTAACCCTTATTCTCCACAGTTTTAACCATTTTTCTAGCTGGGAAATTTGTTCCTGTAGGTATTTGGAAGCTTCCTGGGGGTTATCATGGGTACCCATATAAGCGGTGTCATCAGCAAAGGTGGAGATGTGGGAATGAATGCTTATCGGCATGTCTGAGGTATACACCAGATATAAAAGGGGTCCCAATATACTACCCTGGGGCACACCTGCTGCAATTGGCTGTGCATCACTAACAAAATCACCTTGGACAACAAATTCTCGGCCGATAATATAACTTTCCAATAGCTTTTCAATGTTAATTGGAATCTTTTGTTTCAACTTATATATAAGTCCTTCGTGCCAAACTTTGTCGAACGCTTGCGAAACGTCGATAAAGAGAGAAGAGCAGTATTTCTTCTCCTCGAAAGCCGTTCTTATGACTTGTACAAGTCTGTGGGTTTGTTCTGTAGTGCCATGTTTCTTTCTAAAGCCAAATTGATGGTCAGGGATGCTTTTGTTAGCATTCAATATTGGTGTTAACTTCGACATTAGCAGTCTTTCAAAAACTTTCGATACAGTTGGTAATAGACTTATGGGTCTATATGATTCCGGTTTTGTGTGATCTTTTCCGGGTTTAGGTATCATTTTAACAAGAGCAACCTTCCACTCTTCAGGGTAATACTCAAGACGTATAATAGCATTAAAAATTAATAAGAGAATCCTCATGGCTATGCGGGGAAGCTCAATAAGCATCTTAGTACTTATTTTGTCTATACCGGAAGCTTTCCTCGAATTCAAGCCGGAAATGGTATTCTGGATTTCTCGAATCTCAAAATGTAGTGGTTGTGGTGGTACTTCAACAGCAGGTGGTAAGTCGGTCGCGTTACTAGACAAGTTCGGACTAATTACAGATCTCAAGTGGTCAGCAAACAGGTTAACCTTTTCAACATCATCTCTCGCCCAACCACCGGTGGAGTTCCGTAAAGGTGGTTTAAATAAAACTGGCCGTTTAAGCTTTCTAGTAGCACGCCACAATGAATAATTGGATTCTGGTGTGGTGTCAAGTCCTTCCAAATATTGTGTAAGAGATGTCGTTCTTTGTGATTCCAGTAATACTCTAAGCCGTTTGGTGCAGTCCTTAAGTTTTGTCTTATTCTGGGGGGATCTGTGCTGTTGCCACTCTCTTCGAGCTCTTCTCTTTTCAGAAACCAGCCTTTCCACATCTACAGAAAATACTCTATTGTAACCCATATGCTGTTGGCAGGAAGTTGCAAGATGAGCAGCTTGTATGGCGTCTCTATTAAAGTTGGAGATAGAAGTATCTATATCGTTTGGTGTTATTAGACGTATCTTATCGCTGCAATGGGAGCTGAGGTACTTTTTATATTTTAACCAGTTAACACGTTTACTAGTCAGCATATTTGTCATGGGATCTACTATGTTATGAGGATTGGAAATTGTCACAATGGTAGGCGAGTGATCGGTTGACAAATCCAGAGAAGCTTCGACTTGGAACCAATCTCTATATTTTTGGTCACTCCAAAGTCTGGAATTTTTTTCCTGTCAGTAGGCCAGTAGGTTGGTTGTCCACTCGAAACTACGTCCAGCCCCATTCTAGAAATTGCGTCAAACAACACTCGACCTCTAGGTGAAATAAGTCGGGATCCCCAAAAGGTATGTTTGGCGTTGTAGTCACCAGCTGGCAGGAAACGAGGTCCTAGGGATTCGTAGAAACTGCGATATTGCTGCTATGTAATCGAAAAACTTGGAGGCGAGTAAACCGATGATATTACAAGATTATTGTGGGGGCTCTCAATGCAGATGTTCGTTGCCTGAAGATAATCTTCACACGTATCATACAACAAATGATGTTTAAGTCGTGACTTAATTAGAACAGCTGAACCTCCGCATGCTCTACCTCGTGGGTCCTTGCAATCATACAGCGTATAACCAGAAATTTTGAAAAGACTTCTTGATGTCAGATGAGTCTCAGATACTAGTAAAATATCAATTTGCTTTTCTGCTAAAAAAAATTCAATTTCGTTTCTATGTTGGCGGATGCCGTTTGCGTTCCAGTAGCAGATCTTTACAGTGTTCATCGGTTACCAATCATCGCTTGTAACAAAGTAGACTGCATTCTCATCATATCCTGCATCAGACTGGTCATGTTGTTCATGAAACCATTCATTGACTGCACCAGCTTATCAATTGTAGATTCAAGCCGACTAAAATTAAAATCAGGGGTGTCATTAGATCGAGAGTGAATATTTTTATTCTTAACGGCATCAGCATATGATACTTGGCTGACGGTTGTTTGGGATACTTGAGCAGAATTACTATAATGAGTAGCAGTCATTGGAGGAAAATTTACGGATTTAAAATTAGCAGTCTGAGTAGGAACCGTGCCAGTTTTCTGAATCATGGATTGTTTGACAAACGAGTATACTGGGCACCCTCTATAATTTGCTGTGTGATTATCTCCATAGTTACTGCATTTCTTTAACGACGTGTCACTTTTGGGTTTATCGCATTTCTCGGTTAGGTGTAGACCACCACATACTACGCACACCGCTGGAAGCTTACAATACGACTTGGTGTGTCCATATTCCTGGCAATTAAGGCACTGAACCGGTCCTGATCGTTTGTGGGGTTCTTCGATGGTTATCCTTCGATGCAATAGGTACCTTAAATTGTATATGGGATGTGTTTCATTTTTCTTCAGCTTAATGTCGGCAGGTTCGAGTTCCACACGAAACAGGGGTTGTGGAGTCCTTTTGCACTTTTTAGCTGGTAGGTGTAGAAACTCTTCTTACTATTTTCGAATTCTGAAACGATTTTGCGATAGTCGTTTTCAGTGTTGACCTGGACCTTTGTTTCGTCAATATTTCCCCATTTAAGAGAAGAGACATAAAAAGAATAGGGGAGACCCTATTGCTGAAATTAATTTTTTTATTAAAACATTCGAGTTTTTTTCTCGAAGATAAATTGGTGGCGGTTTAGCAACTCTGGTGGAAGTGGTGGTCTCATCTGTTTTTTCCTGGAGCAATGCAAAGCGGTTTTGGCGTGACGTCTCTTCCTCTCTGGTAATTTTAGGGGCCGACGAAATTTTCGAAGACTTTGGGCTTCGTCCCCGTTTTTGCACGGTAATATACCTGTCCATTCCCGACTGTACTTTTGGTTTTTGACTGTGGCTATCACTTTTTTCAGCTAAATTTTTGTCTATATTTTCCTTCGTCACACTCACCGCACTTGAGAGAGATGATCGTGATGATGATGGATCATCAGTATTTTTTCCAGTGTTCAAAAAAAGATTTCCGGATAAGGTTGAGCTTTGTTCAACAAACTTATTTAAATTCGGAGCACTAGCACTTAAGCTTAGATTAGAAACAATACTCGGTTTCGTAGTTAAAAAATTTCGATTTAATTCGGTGTTAGTTAATTTTTCATTGCTGACACTTGGATGTGTTACTATGAAGTAATCATTTCTATTAATGGGTCTATTCCCATTGTTGGGAGAAATGTCCCTACTCATTCACTTTTCCTTTTTTCCGTTTATATATTTATTTGTTATTTTAAAAGACCACACCGATTTAGTGTATATTGTTTATAACTGATTGTCCCGTTAGATTTTTTTTTTTTTATTATTTTTTTCTGTCTTCTTTTATTTTATTATTCGCAAAAATTTAAACACGCGCGACTTTCACGTCAATACTCAACTAGAGTCGGAGAGCGAATCCATCGATGATTGATTTTGATAAAATGTTTTAACGATTAAAACATGTTGGTTTATCGAATATTAATGTTTACCAAAATAGCGGCAAAACAAAGTAGTATACTTTCCCGACGGACACCGTGCATATCTCTTCTCTTCTCTATATAAAAATGACTTGATATGTTTGTTTGTGATCGCTAATCTCAAAAACTACTGCTCCGATTTGGACCAAATTTTATATGCAT
>JAHXMU010032701.1:0-10068 GCA_019455685.1 Philornis downsi | reverse complement strand
CTAGGATGATATTTCGTTCTAATTTTCTAATACACAAACAACTTTTATTGATTGTGAATTTAATGTGTGGTGCCTAAATAAAATTGTCCATAATAGTCCTTAAGATTTAATAAAGATTTAAATTATTTCATAGTGTTTCGAATTTTCTTTAACCCCAGAATATTGTTAAAACGTTTAAGCTCAGTGGCGGCAGAAGCCACACATAGAGTAGTAAAATGGAAAGTGCTGACTTGATCTCAGTGTTCAACGATTTATGCTAAACATACAATTGGGGCTTTTATTATCATCAATATCAGGTCTGAGTTAAAAACTGAAAGCTGGTGTCATTCTCACTTGACATCCTCATTCTGCAATGCACAATGAATGCAAATTGAATGGATATAAAACAGTAATTTCAGTCAGGTGAATCGACTTGCATAAACCTCTACCCAACATTTGATGCAATTATTTAGGGGGTATTAGAAGGTAGAGGTATATCGCTAAATTGCGTGACTTAGGGCACAATAAAAGGTTGTAACTTTTTGAAATGACTCACTTAGAAATCATAGAGGGAACCACTGCGTTTTTTGTGGAACCACTCTTTTCGTTATATAGTTTCTGTGGTACCTTCAAGGATGCAGCTCTGTATTTAATTTTCATTCATATAAATTACAAAATGCCTGATGATTGCTAACTCAGCAAAAATGTTGCATATCAATCGGCACAATATTCATTACAACTACTGGTATAGTAGTTCTTCCTATTTGACTGAAACAACTATGATTTTAACATTGGCTTTTCACAGGGTACAAGTATTTGCAATTTGACAACCATTTAGTACTATTTATATGTTACGGTTATTATGATTTTTTAATCGTAGTTTTTTTTAAAAATCGATCATGTATTAAAATTTTTTATTGGAATCGAATAATTGGTCTTTACCATTTAATTTTTAAAGATAATTTCATGTAAATGTTGTCCGCGGCTCCGTCTTAAAATATCCATTCGGAAGGTCCAATTTTTCGTCACTTTTTCGAGCATTTCGGCCTGTATTCCACAAATAACGCATGTTGTGATATCCTGTAAGGCTTCAATAAATTAACGAGTTGACACAACCTACAAAAAATAATCAAGAAACGTTAAATCGCAAGATCTTGGGGCCAAATCGAAAGATAAGCTGCTCACTAAATTCATCTCTCAACATATCCATTGTTTCACGAGCAGTGTGGCAGTGTGGCACCGTTCTGATGAAACCACATGTCAACCAAGTTCAACTTAGCCAATTGGGGCAAAAAAAAAAAATCCTTGTGGTTGAGTAACACATGCCCAATCGCTGAGAACGGCGACGAATTGACATTTTACGATCGTCATTAACACTGGTCGCTACGGCTGCAATGTTTTCTTCGGTACGCCGTCTACGCACGCGAGTCGATGGTTTTATATCCAACAAAGTAGATTTGGTGCGAAATTTGGAGATAACAGCGCGAATTGTTGATTCAGCAGGTCCATTATGACGACCATAAAGTGGTCGTATCAAACGATGCACATTTGTTACAGAGCACGAATTTTGATAATAAATTTCAACGATTTTCAATCGTTACTCGTTTATTAGTCTTTCCAAGATGAAATGGCATAGTATACTGTACACTTTTCACTTTGACAGATGACGTTTGAAGGCCATTACCAATCAGTGCTGCCAACCTGAAAAACTTAAATCTTAAAAAAATCATCCTATAGGTATAGAATAATATTTTCGATTACGTTTCTCACAATTAGTTTTTTTTTTTATATTTATAGGATTATATAGTGAAAATTATAGTTTCAAAAGTACATTGAACGTAATGCTTTACCGACACATGTCTAACTAAATATTGAACTGAATAATAAATACATTAAATTATAATCAATCTAGAGAAACCGAAAGTCTACATATTGGGTGGCTTAATAATTACGTTAACTTAATAATGTTGTATTAAAATTTCATGCCGCAAGGGAAAGAAAGAAGGGAAAAAAAAATTTCATTACTTTTAACAATTATTTTCCCAAAATTAGCGTTATCATTACTACATTGAAGTGGTATAAAATTACATTAGTGGAAGCAATCTGGAAGCACTTTTTCTGGAAATATATCTTCCTACCTTGTCACTAATGAAAATGTTTTCTCTTTCGGAGTACTTTCAATTATTAATTATACTGAATTTAATATTGTTAAATGGAAGAAATTTGGGAATATATTGGTTTAATTAATTGGGTAATTTGTGTGGAATGTACCAGAATGGGCATGGTTGTTCGGTAGATATTTTCAACTTTTACCTGTGCGTTACATTACATTACAGCCAAATTGCATTTGAGGTATCTGGAGGGGGGTAACTCGTTATCCTATGTTTTCTTTCTCTAAATATATTTCACCAGTTCAAGTGCTTGAAAGATGTGAACCTTGAAAGATGTGAACCATTTTTAAAGGACATAATATGATACGAATATGTAATTTCTGATAGCCGCCTTAAAGAAACTCCTTTTAATCTCTTATTTACCCTTCTTTATACCATGACCGATAGCATTCTATTTATACAAACTACTAACAATCAGAGACCAAATGAAGCATATACGAAGTGTGTTCAAAAAATAAGGTGAATTTTAATTTTTCTAAAAAAAATAATTATTCATCAATTTTTATTTTATCTCCTTCAAAGTAGTCCTCCTCAGATATAATACATTTGTGCCAGCATTTTTCCCATCCTCGAAGCAGTTCTGATATGCACTTTTTGGTATGTCCTTGAGCTCTCTCAGCGATTCGGCTTTTATCTCCTCAATCGTCGCAAAACGCCATCCTTTCATGGGTCGCTGCAATCTTGGGAACAGGAAAAAGTCGCAGGCGTTCAAATCTGGTGAATACGGTGGCTGAGGCATGATAGCGGTATTGTTTTTGGTCAAATAATCTCTCACAAGCAAAGACGAGTGAGTAGATGCATTATTGTGATGCAAAAGCTATGAATTTTTCTCCACAATTCCGGGCGTTTTTTCGTATTACTTCGCGCAAATGGGCATAACTTCAAGATAATACTCCTTATTTACCGTACGACCGTGCTGTAAGAACTCCTGATGCGCTACGCCATGGTTATCGAAGAAAACAGTGAGCAAAACCTTGACATTTGATCGAACTTGGCGTGTTTTTTTTTAGTCTTGGCTCTGCTGGATTCTTCCATTGAGACGATTGGACTTTGATTTCGATGTCATAACCATATACTCATGATTCGTCACCAGTTATGACCCTTTTAAGCAAATCTGGATCATCGTTGACGTCATTTAGTAATTTGATTTAATTTGGTTTTGATTTTGGTCAAAATTCAGCAATTTTGGAACGCACTTCGCACGCTTCGTGCTTAAAATTTCCGAAAAAATTGCATGGTATGAGCCAACCGATATGCCGACATCCTCAGGCAACTTCTCTAATTGTGATTCGACGATTCTCCATAACAATTTTCTGCACGTTCTCAATATTTTCATCGGTTGTTGATGTGCTGAGGCGTCCATAGCGAGCGTCGTCATTCACTCTCACTGTATGCTACTGTCAATATTTCAAGTGTTTTTGAGCCCTTAATTCCATTTTTTTGCACAAAATTTGATGCAACTTCTTTGATCCAGTTTTTTCGATAGCAGAAAATCGCCGAACTCGCAAAACACTTGTCTTATTTATGCCTCTCACAAACAAACTATACATGCTGTATGGATAAAACCGTCAACATATCTTTGAGACGAGTGTACCAACATAAAAAGAAAGCCGAATGTACGTAACCCGCGAAGTTCACTTTATTTTTTGAACACACCTCGTACATACAAAGCGTAGCACACTGTGGACTGCAGTACATGGCTGAGGATGTATAAACTTCGGCCCTACGAAATATTAGATACCCCTCTAATTCAGTCCATGTCAATCTGGTTCTTATAGAAAGTACCAAACCCATCGGGATCTGCAGCCAGTTTTTTAACAAACTGACTCTTAATACAAATAAAAATACAATTGTTTTCCAAAATTTTTTGAAAACATACGATTATTTTGAATAATGGAAATTTGAGTTTTCATTACATCCACTTTATTCAGAAATACATATGGGGAAGGGGCATCATAAAATAGTGATTCCCTCCAATGACAACTCTATGTTTTTCACCACTTCCCTATCACAAGATGTGATGAATATTTGCTTCTTTGGATGTATTTTTCTGCTGGATTCTTCTCACAGCTAAGTCTGTGCAAAGCATGATGTGTGCTGCATTTCATTGAATTCCACACAACTGTTCAAAAGATACAAAGCTTAGAAAATTTTGGATTAAATTTAAATTGAATTAAATTTTATGGGTGTTGCCAGAAACCTAGTGGCCAGTCAATCGATTTTTTCGAATTTCAGCAAACAATAGAGTGTCAAAAATATACTTTACGGGAGTGTGAGAGTATGGGAGGTACTAGGAGAGTTGTGTCGAGGTGGCCCATTTACAATCCCCTGCCTCGATTGTAGTGTCTACCAGTTAGCCAGCCAGGCAGAAGAACATCGCTCACTCAATTTAGAAAATCATGAAACACATTTGATTAAAGTTTAAACGCTTCCTTCTGGATGTTACATTTTTGCCGTATCAATTGATACTGACCTTTGGGTGAAGTTATAATTAAATGAAACTGAATAGGACTCAAATTGTGTTGAAAGGAATTTGTCAATAATTAGGTTATCTTATTGCAAGCTATACAATCTTTGAGTCAGTCGTGGTTTCAAAATGTAAGATTATCCATTTTTCGTTTTCAAGTAAAGTTAAATAAAACACACATAAAGCTATGATTTCGATGGAACTTTTATTTCATTGTAATGGTTGGACACTACAAAAATGTACGAAGTACAATATTATTAAAAATAACCGTCTCTGGATTGGTTGCAGCACTGAATCCATTTGAAGTAGTTTTCGAAAAAATACATCCCAATGAAACCTTCAGGCTATAATGTGCACCAAACAGTCGCTTTTCTACAATCATATGGGGTTCTCCGAGCCCCATATGCGACAATTTTACTAGTTGATGTAACCACCAAGTGAGAAATGGGCTTCATCGCTGAAGAACGTTTGAATCATTATTTTTGTAGTAACTTTTAACCACATTTACGCATTCTTTGGTTGTTAAACGATCCATATTCGTAAATGGCAAACCTTTCACTAAATAAATAACACTTCAGACGATAGGTATTTAACAGCTGGCAGCCTTGCCAGACCGGCGGTTTTAAAACCACACATTTCCTATTTGAAGTTTTCATTTGCTGTGTTAAGTAAGTCAGTCCTTTTCACTGCTTGATGCATCCAAAGTTAGAATGGTAAAAAAGCCCAACAATTTATGGCCTTTATTCCCTTGATTAAAATCACTTACTGTGTAAAAAAAAAAAGACCGAAAACATTTCAACTCATCGGGTCAAGTGCGGCCTGTTGAATATGGCTTTCAAATCACCATTCACTGTAGATTTTGTAACAATTTAGAAAAGCTCTGTTTGGTTAAGAATATGCAGATCAATGACCCACTATTTGTTCTGATAGGTAGAAAATATCCGACATTAGTACACACTACATTATTTGAAACGAATAGGAATATATTATTTGTTATTTGTATGACCTTAAGGAAATTATTTCATAAATATTAAAATATTATTATTACCTTTAAATATATTAACCTAATTGAGTAACCTGTTCATCAAAAATTACTTTTTAGAAATGGTATCATAAGGCCTTGGACATGTCGCTTTTTACACAGCCTGATTCAGGAAAGGAAATTTTGGCAGAATGATATTCTCCTAATGATAGGCTGTCCGTATAGCTGGCATTATGAAATTAACATTCTGCCAAAATCGCCTTTCCAGAATCATGTTCTTCAGAAAACGAAATTGGTCTTGAGCTTGAAGACATATAAAAATAAAGTTCTACAACACACACCGAACTAAACGTAAACTATTGAGAAATAATAATGTTCTATCTATTAATTCTATCCTAATTGAATATAATGGAAAAAAGGAAGAAAATGATGCTGACTGGATGAAGATCACACTTTTTTGTGAATTATAAAATCTTGAATCCAATTGAATCTTAAATAAATACAGGGTGGCGCAATAGAACGTGCATATTGCATCATCTTTTTTTGCGGGGTAGAAAAGGCGCGGGCGGGGGGGCGCCTACATCGTTGGGTTGGCGGGCTCATGGAGTTTTAGTCGCTATGAATCACTTCGACGGGAAGCGTCGCGCATTTTGCGTGCGCGCATTTTACGAGAACTCTCGTTCATATATTGCTACTATGCGACTATATTGTGCTGAATATGGACTACGGCGAATTAGTGAAGCTCCGAGTGCTAATTTAATTAAAATATGGGTAAAGCGTTTTAAAGAGACCGGTTCAACATTTAAACCACAAGCAAATGGTCGCCCAAGAACATCTAGGACCGAAGACAATGTTGAGAGAGTTATGGAGTCAGTACGAGGAAATCCACAAATGTCGACTCGCAAGAAATTGTCTGTCTTACAATTATCGCGACGAAGTTTGCAACGAATTTTAACATTGGATCTTAAACTGCATCCATATAAGCTGCAATTAACACAATAATTGAAAGAGTCTGACTGCATAGCAAGGCTCGCATTTGCTAATGAAATGCTTAATCGATTTTCCAATTTTGACAATATCCTTTTCTCTGACGAGGCTCATTTCCTTGTGAATGGGTTCGTAAACCGTCAAAATTGTCGTTACTGGAACAGTGAAAATCCCAAAATCAAACACCAGAAACCATTGCATAATCCTAAAGTGACAGTATGGGCAGCAATCTCTGGCAGAGGAATAATTGGTCCTTTTTTCTTCGAAAATGCGCGAGGCCAAAACGTCACGGTTAATACGGAACGCTATGTTGAGATGTTGAACGGATTTTTGGCTCCAGAAGTTGAAAGTTCAAGAGTAGTGAATTCCAGAACTTGGTTCCAACAAGATGGAGCTATACCTGTCACACATCAAATGACTCCATGGCGGTGGTGAAGCAGATGTTCCCTGGCAGACTGATTTCGAAAAGAGGTGATATCCCATGGCCCCCACGTAGTCCAGACTTGACACCTCTTGACTTTTTTTTGTGGGGATACCTCAAACACAAAGTCTACAGTAATAATCCAAGAAACATCGTTCAGGTCAAGGAGAATATCCGTGGTGAAATGACAGTCATTACACCAGTATTAGTGAAGAAAGTTTTCAATAATTTTCGTTTGCGGTTAGAGGAGTGCCGTCGTAGAGAGGGTCACCATTTAGATGATGTTATTTTTAAAAAATAAACTCCATTTATTACTCTACAAAGCCTTAGATTTATTTTAATCATACCTTTTGTATTTATTTTTTAATCTATTTTTTAAATATGCACGTTCTATTGCGCCACCCTGTATCTTCCTCTGTAATAACTCCCAGTGTGAAGAAAGGTCTCATGTGCTAAGTTTCAACTAATAAAACGCAGTAAAAATTTTTATGCCTCTGTTCACACTGTATCAATTTTCTTAAAAAATATAGCCTTTTCTTCTGAATTTTTGTTTGGCTTGCTGTAATTTTTTTTTTTTTGGGAAGTTTTGCCTTTTTTCGTCATCAAGTTCTGGCAACACTGGCCATGGGATGTGGAGGAATTAAAAACAGGGTGGAGCACCAATTTTACTATAATAAGAAATTCAAATAACTTTTTTTTAACCAATGTAAATATCTCATTTGTTTATTTTTTTTTTTTTTATTTGTTGTATGGAAAATTCAATTTTGTTTTAAAGGGTGTCCCAACAAGGCCGCTAGATTTAGATTTGGCGCCATTCGAAGTGTCATTGTTTGACATTTGAACAATTGTTATTGTTTGCTAGTGGAAGGTACGAGGTTAGTAAAAATGGAGCGCTACTCGAATGAACTGCGCCTTCTCATTGTGAAGTTGTTTTACCAAATTGCGATCAATTTGAGGTCACAATAATGCTCCAATAGAGTCAACTGTAAAGAGATTAATGGATAAATTTGCCAAAACTGGGTCTGTTAGTGATGCAAAGACAACAAAGCGCCTTCGACCAGGTCGCAACTGTACGTGATGATGTCGCTCAAACTTCATCCACCTCAATTCGACAGCGAACTCAGCAAATTGATGTCTCCAAATCCACTATGCAGCGAATTTTGACGAAAGATTTGCATCTTCCTTCAAGCATACAAAGTTCAATTGACTCAGGAACTGAAGCCAGCTGACCATGGACGAAGCGAAGGGAGTTCGTTAATTGGGTATTGGAGAGACAACATGAAAATGCTGATTTGCCGATAAAATTATCTTCAGTGGCGAGACCCATTTCAATCGTGATGGCTTCAACAATAGGTAGAATTGTCGCATTTGGGTTGAGGAAAATCCTCGAGTGATTCACGAGAAGCAAATGCATCCTCAACGTGTCACTGTGTGGTGTGGATTTTGAGCTGGAGGAATCATTGGACCTTTTTTTTATGAAAATGAGGCATGCCAAGCGCAAACAGTCAATGGTGTTCGGTATCGTGAAATGATAACCAGTTTTTTCGTGCCTAGAACTGAAAAAATGAATGTGGAGGGCATGTGGTTTCAAGAAGACGGCGCCACATGTCATGCAACCAGAGAAACAATTCAATTGCTGCATTAGTCATTTAAATCTTGCGTTCTTGTTGGGACACCCTTTATATGACTAATTCATGCATATGCGACGTCTAATCGGAAAATTATTCATTAGGGATTTCGCTCAATTACTGTTTTAATGGACTGCTTCAATTCAGTTAAATTCCTTGGTTTTTTTTTTGTACAGCTCTTGTTTAACATAACTCCATAAAAAAAACTCTGGTGCAGTCAGGCTAGGTGACCCTGGGGGTCAACGGAAAGTGGAGTTTCTAGATATTAACTTGTTTGGGAATTTTCGTTGGAGCTCCACCATAACGAGTCCGTCTATATGTGTAGTTGCTTCATCTAAATGTTGTTGAAACGGATACGTCTTCGGCGTAGTTCTGTGTAAAAAAACTCCTTCAACATCTTTAAATAACGGTCCCAATCAGCTGTTGACAGTACCAGGATTCGTGCGGCAGCCTGTACTATTTCCGAAAGCAATCACAAATTCTGTCTTAAGAAAGAAGTGGAATTTTTTACGCCATTGCAACTGCTTGTTAACGACTGCAATTAAGTTTTTCTTAGCTTTCTTTTCTTTTGAACTTTTAAATAAAATATTTCATTTAAAAACGTTGCAGTTAAATGGATTAATTTATTTCTTTTAAAATTAAATTCAATTAGTTCAAAATTTTTTTAATTTTTTAGCTTTAGTTTTAAAGTTTAAAATGTTTATAATATTTTTTGTAAAATATTTTATGCAAAAGAATTATTTACGGAATTCCATGCAATGACAAACAAAAATAAATGTATAAAATATTACTCAACGACAGTTATGTCATACAATTAAACACGTCGTACAATTACAGTGTATCAAGATTGCAAGCCAACTGGAAAATTCTCAAACTTACAACAGAGACATTTTAAATTTAGCGTTCAATACAAACAAACCAGACAGAATACATGATCATATAATATCTGTAAGTATGTCAATAAAACTTTACCCGCTTCGCAACAAACACACAGAATAACTGCCAACATTATTAATTTCCCTATACGAGTATGAATCCATATGTTCGTACAAATTACCGGTAATCTCAAATAAGACCAAATTAAAATATCAAAATATTTAAGGTAACCACTACCACAACACTTTATAAAAACCAAAAGATTGCGAGAGCGTTACTCAAACCGCTATATGCAGCAGCACTAAACGGACACTGTAATAACCGGCCATTGCTCAAGATGCGTTTAACTCTTGGACTTATTTTAATTTTGTGCCTTATTCATTCGATCCTGGGAAATCAAAGTGAAGGCAGTGATTCCTCTCCGGATAAAGGACATCCAGGTCAGGGTACTCCGGCAGCATCTGAATCAGCTCACGGCCAGGAGCAACCAGTTCACAAAGGAAATGACGGTGCTTTTGACCAAAAACAACGTAGTCTAAGTGGACTAGGATGATATT